>JAACJT020000110.1:3455182-3470309 GCA_009936485.2 Gymnarchus niloticus | reverse complement strand
CAGTCCTGCAGTCTGGAGGAAAGCCTCCGATTGACCTGCCTCTTTAGGTCAGTCCTGCAGTCTGGAGGAAAGCCTCCAATTGACCTGCCTCTTAGTATTTCCACTGAACTGCAGGACAAGTACTTATTGTCTTCATGACTAGCCTGAACTACGATGAACATTATAATATCAGCAGTATTTGCTGGAATGACCAGTCTTGTAGTTCATGATGGTAATCATGAATCAGTTTGCTGGTTATGTTTCATTTTTACTGTCTTTCCTCCCACCAAATATGGAGAAAAATACCCAACCAGTACCAGAGAGTTGTCCCCTCTAAATTTATGTGCCTGTTTATTCGCTTAAAATGCCAGTTATACTAATGAATATGCCTGCTGTTGATTCATTTTAGAGCAGTATGATGCCATTTGTAGTTGTAATGAAGGTGATTACGTTAATTTTACGGCTATTTTCCTGAATTTTACTCTAGCTGTATTTGTCAAAGAACAGACTTCCGTGAAATTGAAACGTACTTGAATGGAAAGGCGGTTACATGGAGAAATAAGACATCAATATAATTTTTCCGTAACTCCACCGTCTCAATTTGATCTGCTTATGCACAATAGCATTATAGAGGGAGGTCAAAGGTCACATCTATGCTTCATTTTTAAAAGCCTGGGTTTTATCCGAGAGCACTTTCCCAAGCTGGCAGTTACTGTTCACAAGACATTTCATGTTTATAATCAGGTGTATTTTGGATAAGTCGTTGATAAAAGCTAATTTAAAAATGGTAAATTGAGATGTAATTTAAATATAATAAGGCGTGGCTCAGGCTGACAATCAGAACGATGCAACGCTGGCAACATGCAATGGCTGTGCTGAGTTCATTTCTGCATTTAGCGAGTGTAAATTGATTGGTGCGTTTTTGCACATTTCTGCTTATAGAGGGCGCTCTTGTCACAGCAGTGCAAAAAAAAAAACAAAAAACAGGCGCCCGAAGGCTTGCTCTTCACAGTGAAGTCCAGTTGGTTGGCTCTGATTTGTAACCGCTGTGTGTGCACGCTGTGTGGTAAAGTTGCATAAGTCTCTCTCCGGGGCATCGGAGAAAAAATGTAGACTTTGCAAATGAGAAATTGTGTTTGTTGCATTGCTTTGCTGGAAGATCCCCCACCTGTTCTACAATGGCAGTAATGGGCTGCGAAGGCAGTGCTGAAACCAGGCATTTCTTAGCAAGCAAAATGCATTAGTGTTAGTATTATTATGTTAGGTTACTTATTGTTCAGTCCCTCCAGTTTTTTTAGCCAAACAATTTCCCCTGACTTTATTACTTAGCTCCTAAGGATAATTTTTTCATAGCATTGCCCACATTCTCAAAAAACCATTTCTTCAGACTGCTGTCTTTTTTTTTTTTTTTTAAATGGGAAAATATATTCAGTCTAACCCTTGAATTGCCGCATGCTGTTTATGCTAATTTCCAGCCTGATCTCTGTGGAAACAGGGAGAGTGAGGTGGTGTTAGGAAGCAGCTGCTTTTGCTGACATAGGGGAGGAGTGTGAGGGTGGGGGTGGGGATGGGGATATTGCCAAGGGCGGGGGGAGATCCTCCATGGATTCCTTTTTCCGCAGCGTCAGAGAACAAAACTGGATTAATGTTGACAGCCGCTGACAAGATGGAAAGTGGTCAAAGGGAAAGCCTTCGAATGGTGGGGGCTATTTTGATACCAGCGGGGAGTTGGGGGGCTGCCTCCCAGAGTCTCGGCCCCTCGTGACCCCTTATGCTCTGCGGTTGGGGGCAGACTGCCCCATCTGCCCAGTATAACGAGACGCTCAAATGCAGGAGGATCTCCCCATTGCGGCTGCCTGCCGCAACCAGAAATAACTGAGTTTGGCGCCTAAGTTTCCGCTAGTGTCGGACCACTCAGCCCCCCACCCCAGGGCCGGAGTGCAGCCTCACTCTTGTCGCCCGAATGGCGCTGTGCCTTTAAGAGATCGAACAGTGTCATGTTTATCGATTACAGCTGAATGCGACGGTGAATGGGAAAAGGTTTTTTGTTTTGTTTTTTTTTGCATATATTATTTACTTTCACCTCTCAGGGAGATAGCTCTTGTATGAATTTGATTTTGAGGGAGACAGACTGTCAGTCTTAATTTTCTTTCTTGAACATTTTTTTTTTTCGGGCTCCGATGAGGTGTTTCTTAGTCCGGGAGAGATGTTTATGGTTTCTCTGTCTTTCCTCCTTTTTATTCCTAAATGGTAAGGAGCCGCTCCAGAGGTTCCTCGGACACCGACCCCAAGAGAGAGAGGGCGGGCGGTACGTCGGGGAACCTGCGGCTGATTAAAAGCACGAAGGACTGAGATGCATGAATGGAGGTGTAAGATGAATGGAATGAACGGATGAATGAAAGGTATACTGAAGGAAAGAGAGGGGAATACCACGGTTGGGGGGGTGGGTGCCTGTCATGACCGCAGCCCCTTTTGCTCACCTGATTGGCTGCGATAGCCAAGGATGATGGCTCTGCGCTTGGTTAGGCCCTCCCCCCAGCTGGCTCCTGTTAGCAGTGTTCCAGCTTATGAATGACTCTCTCTTCATCGCTGAATGAAAGCGGGAGATTTTAGAATGGGGGATGGGGGTATTCGACGGGGAGGGTTTGTGTTCCAGCCCCAGCTGCAGTCCCCCGCCTCTCCCAAACTCATCGATTCGACGTCGGGGTTAATGCCTTTGGACAGAGAGCTACTGGAGCAGCCAATGGGAGCTCCTCGGTGCGGGTGTGCCTGGGCCTCACGCTCAGAATACTAACTGCGTTTCCCGGGCAACGGGGCTCGGATGATGGATAGGCCCGGCGCTGATAAACACACCGCAGAGCGGGAGACGTGTGATGAGAGGAACATGAGCTCTGTGTGTGTGTGCGTGTGTGTTTGAGGGTCCTGGATTGGGTGAAATTACAGCACTGTGATTTCTCCAGACCCCCAATAAACACGGGACTGTTTGCTTTGTGGTTCGTTGCCTTGAATGTTTCCAGGTGAGTGACATCCCTTAGGTCAGAGTGTGCCTTTGGTACAGGCTGCTGTCTGTTGAGGTGAATGGTAGACTTCCCTGGATGGTTTAATCACGTTATGACCCCCCTCCCCCAGTGTGACTTTAGTGTCTGCATCCTGAACTGTCAAGTAGCTGTGGGAATGAGGAATTTTGCCCGGCAGGCTCTACCACTGGCCCTCGGTGCATGGGGGATCGCACCACCTACCGCCCCACCCGCAAGGCTGGCTTTAATAAACAGGGCCATACCTAGCTGGCAGGAAGCTGCTGCAGTACGGGGGGGGCTGTAACTGGGGATGAATGAATGTGAGAGGAGGGGGAAAAGCCATCTCTTCAACTGCTGGAGCATGAAGCAAATTACCATTAAGGCAGAGCCGTGTCCGCAGGCTCTTTCATACTGGGTGTGGCTGCCGTGGTTCCACAACGTCTACACACACCCTGCCACAGTGCCCCCACCCCAGCCCTGCTGTAGTGGGAATGGGAGTCTACATTTGTTGGGGGGACACTTTGGGGGAAAAGCTGAGGGTCCTGGAGGCTGCTACAGGTATGCAGTCTGGCCCAACTTCCCACCAGCTGAGGTGGGTGGGGGGAGACGGATGGAGTCGATGGCCCTGGCAGGGGTTCTTCGGTAGTATGACGCATGTGTCAGCTACGCAACAGCGGCGACGTCATCCTGGGACGCAGCCGGCAGTGGCTCGGGGGTCCGTTCGGTCGCTGACGTCTGTTTGTGCGTGAGACAGCCGCCGCCTCTGTCACCAGAGGCTGCGAGGTGGGACCCCCCCCCCATGGGTGCTGCGGAAGTGGGTGGATCACCAGGTCTTACAGCTTAGGAATCCAAACTGCTTTCCCTTGTAAGGGTGGTGCCAGCAACTGTTACCGGATTGTGGAATAGCACATAGCCGGCTGGATGGAATGATGAGACAAAGCTTTAAAGCCAGGGCAGCCGGTCAACTTCAAAAGCACCGTAAATGTCCGGCGGTGGAGAGGGGGTCTGTCAGGAGTGTTCGGACATCTACTCGATGAGTAGTGATAGCTTTCTCTCTCTCTCTGGAAAGGAGAAGGCACAGCTGGGAAGTGCGTGTGAGACAGGTTTACTAGCAGGAACGAGGATGCTGCCATGCCCCCATCGAAGGTCCAGTCCCTGCCGCCCTGTACGGCGGTGGACATGGGGAGTTGTGGACGGTGCTGGTGGCTGTTTGTTATAGTACCCTGATCGGTTCGGGGGGGGATTCAGACAGGTCTCACTATGCATCTCCAAGCTGGAGGCTTTGGGACCTGCTGTCAGGTCTTCGTCTCCACCTGCGTTCTCCCTGTTTTTCCTGTAACATTTTTTTTTTTTTTCCTCTCTTCCCGCCGCGGTATGAAGTAGAGCGGCTGTCGCATCCTCAAACAACACAATCTGGCATCAGATTCGGAAACCGCAAACACTGTTTTCATACACTTTGTAAGGATAGTTCTCTCCACAGCTCTGATCTGAGATTCAGGTACTGTATAATATGAAACTGTCCCGTAATGTGGACCTCTTCCTGAGTCAGATTCTGTGTACTTAACCCCCCCCCCTCCCCCCCAATGGTTTGACTTACTTTGAGCCCCACTTAACTTTATGGGGGTATCACCTTTTTCAGTCCCCACGGTCCATGTGGCATGTGGAACCTCTGAGGAATTGCAACAGTGTTGCGGTGGGAAGACAAAGGAGCCTGCACACATGAGAGCTGTGCTGATTTGATCACCGCACGGGACTTGTCAGTGTTTCCCTCATGTTTTTTCTTCCCTCCCTGAACAAAAAGACAAAGGAATGCCAGCATTAGTTAATTTCCCATACACACACACACACACACACACACACACACACTCTCACTCACTCACTCACACACTCAGTTTTCACCAACAATAGGCCCTGCCCCCGCCTCACTCACGTCATGTAAGATTCATTATGGCTTCTGTAAAATCTAGGAGAGAGGGTTTGGGGGTCTGGTTTAAAACACAGAAAAGGGTGAAGTTAGTGATGTGTTTGCCAGGATAATAGCAAAATCATCTGACTTTTTTTTTTTCATTTCGTGAAACTAGGCTCGTTAAATGGAGCTGTTTATTACACTGAGCTGAGCTTTGACATTTCTGTTCTTGTGCTGTTTTATTAAAATACTTCAGCAGAGAATTGAGACGTTAGGCTTGTTGCCTTAATGCTTGCTTTCAACCACAGCCTTTAACTAGATGCTGCACTAAAATGTGAAGCGGGTCTCAAACGATGGCTCCACCGTGCGAAGCTCCACTGGTTCCTATAGATCCTAACGAGGCAGCATGGGTATTTGGCACGGTCTGTGAGAAGACGCATCGTGTGTTTGGGACCGAACCAGTCGTGGTTTTTGATGCCATCCCAAGCGAAACCACCCTGGACAGGACAGGTCGTGTCACATGGGAGTTCTAGGCTGGCTCTTAAGTAGCTGGCAGAACTCCTTGTAACTGATGGCTTCGATTTCAGTCGGGTGAAGTTCAGAGCACTGTGACAGTTAAACGGTAATTTGTACTCCGTAGATGGGTGGAAGTTTGTTTTGCTTGATTTTATCACGGGAACAATTCTGGCTAATATTCTTGCTTGGCGTTCACCCCCTCCAGGTCCAGAATTTGGTGTTTCTGTGGTGTCACGTGGTGAGCAGTGAAGTAGACCTACGGGGAATGTTGAGACCCAAGAAATAACAGGGCCCTTACATATGTGGTGTGGAATCACTCCCCCCATTCTGTTTTCATAAAGCTGGGGGCTTCATGGTAGGAACTATATTTAAAAATAAAAATCTATTTTCTCTTGCTTGGAAACCAGGCAGACTCTGTCTCCTGTGCACGGATAGAGAGGTTGGGGGGGCTGGGGGCTGATGGTGGAGACCCCTGCCTCGAGTCTGTCTTGTGAGTGACAGAGGCTTGCTGGGAAGGCTTTGTGTGCATGGCCAGAGGCCCCCCCCCAGCTCGGAGGCGATGCTTGTCATCTCTCCCCAGATTGCTGGTTTACCCTTCACCCAGTGATGTAACGCTTCGATGCACAAATTCCTGCTGCTGTGTGATCCCCCGTTTCTGGGAATCTTCAGTTGTTTCAAGGCCATAATCTCCTCTGTGATGCTCTGCCTCAGTCCCCATACAGACAGCGCGCCTCACCGATATAGCGATTTCGGGCTGTGTCAGCATCCCCTCAGAGTTGCATTTTTGCCCAGCAGCATGGCTGGTTGAGGGGCCGAGCTTTAAGTGGGCTTCGCGGTTGGCAGAGGGGCGGGACCATACTTCCCAAGAGCCGCTCAGTTCCAGTTCCACACGAGCCAGCTGAGCCACGCTCGCCTGTTTAATCTGGCCCTCCGAGCCGCTGGATTTTATGTCGCTTACTCGAATTCTGAGGCTGCATCTCAGAATCCCATCTGTCAAATTCTTGTTTACTGCTGCGAATCTCCTCCTTGTTTTCAGACACCCCCGTGTCAATCTTGGCAGATGGGTACGAAAAACACGCACACACAGACGTGCACAATATTGATGCACCCTTACACACACACACATTAATATCCTTACTGCTTTTTTTGGTTGATTTTCAAAAGAACGCATAATATGGGCAGATGCACATGCTGGGAATTACAAACACACTCTAAGACTGCCTCATAGACACACAAACACACACTCTAACACTGCCTCAGGCACACACTCTAATACTGCCCATTTTTTCTCTGTGTTTGGTGTAGGTAGTGGTGTGTGTGTAGGATGAGTGGTGCTTTGTGTGTGTGTGTGTGTGTGTGTGTGTGAGTGAGACTCTCATCCTCTATTCTGTCTGTCAATCGCAGCTCCTGTCTTGTGACTCCGAGTGACCTGATCCGGCTGCCTCTACCTGGATGGTGCGGCCGTACCGCCGTTAACGCCACGGCACCACCTGCCACTATGGCTTATCTGGTATTCAGCTGCGGCACTGGCTGCGGCAGGGGGCGGGCCGAGCGGAGGATGTCTGGGCCTGATTCTGCTCACGATGCGGCTTCTGCCAGGACAGACGGACTCTGGGGTCGGTATCAGTGGGCACACGCTGGCACCCAGCTTCTGCGTCTCACACACACATCGGGTGTTTCTGTTCATTTGGAAGCTCTTGTTTAGGCCAACTTCAGTGGCATTCGGTGGGGGGATAAGGTTCAGACCTGGCGGATGCCTTGAGGGGTGCGGTGAGAAATGAGAGCGAGGTGGGTGGAGGCAGCGCTGTAGAGGAAATGTCACTTAGCCCGGTGATACGAGTGCAGGTCCAGGGATTTGCTGGCGAGGCCCCAGGCTCCTACCTACTGTCAGAAAGGGCATAGCTGCGTTCATCTAGAAACTCCCCTTGTCTGGGTCTCTGGGATGTTTTTCGGAGAATTTTGGTGGGCTCTTGTATGCCGGGGGGCGTCTCCCTTCCCTCTTCTGGCCCTGTCCTTCTCAGGCGGTCACATAATCATTAACTAACGGGGGGGGTTGGGTGAACCACTTAGCAGCAGAAGAGGTAGTCCAACAATAAGGTGGGATTCACGTATTAATCAGGAACCTAAAGATAGGAGTGAAGTACAACAGGCAGGTTGCTGGTAAAGTGGGACCCTCGCTCACTCTCTTGTGGTCCTGCTTAAACAGAAATGGTCTCCACGGTGCCAACCGAGTACCGGGGATCCTCCGGTGTTTCATCGCCTTTTCTTCACCACCTGTGGAAGAGAGCAGCTTCCTCTCCCAGGTCTCGGGCTAAACATCCATTGCCAGCCAAGCAGACGGCTGAACAAACACAGCTGAGATAGGCACCCCTCCCCCGCCCAGGCCGAGCCACCGTTCTCCCCAGCTGAAGGCTGCCGCTCCGTTCAGGAAGTTGTTGTGTTTCCTAGTCTGGATGGGGGTGTCTGCCTTTACTGGGAATCTTCCGGAAGAGTCACGGATTATATGGAGAGGGAGGGCTGTTTAGGGTAACTTTTTAAATATTTGTTTTGGTTCTTGTGTTCCTCCATTTCTCCTGCTGTTCGATTACCTCAGGCTGTCCTAGAAAAGCCATATCGTTAGCATTTGGTTTTTAATTTCCTCTAATTTTCCCTCCCAGAGATCTGATGCTAACGGTCGCCTAATCGCATGAGCACAGCGGCCCTCAGGAACAGAGGCAGATGTGTTTTAGCTACTTGAGATAAAGATTAGACAATAAGGGCCATAAAAAATAACGAGTGATACGACAAAATGGCTGCCTCGCAGTTACCCACAATGCAGCAGGTGGACAGCAACAGAGCTGCCGTGCCTTGACCACTGGAACCACTTCTGAAGCTGCTAATCCATCACCATCTGCATCGTCCAAGGAAGCAGTTGGCTTGTGCTTCATCTGCGGCGGAGCTGTTCCTGAGGTGAAGTCTTCCAGGTGATGAGCCTTTTCATTCCTTGTCGAGAGTCCGTCGGTCATGCTGTTGGTGGGACGGGCGAACGTGGGCCATACCGTATGGCTACACAGGTGAATCATTTTTGGAGTGGATCGAAGGAGTGTCATCGGAAATGTCCCTCCTTACCAAGCCTGCATCCGTGATTCCGCTTGTAGGGAACGTCGCCTTGGCGATGGATAAGGCGTAACGTACTTTGAGAAACGGGCATTAGGATTGTGGGTGAAGTGGCGAGGTGAAGCGTGAAATTGAGCGAGTGGTCCTGTTTTAAAATGGGCTGTGAGGAACAATGAGGGGCTAAATCAAAACAGAGGAACCTTCCAGTGAAGCTGGGCCCCAGTGGCTGGTTAAGGATGCGGGGCGGGTCCGTTGGGGTGTTTGGCTGTACTTTTCACCTCCTAATCTACCCAGCAGGCCTCTGGATTGGGTCAAACAGTCCATCTGGTCGGAAAAACGAGATGACTGCCCGGACCGAGGTTTACGAGTCTGTGGGAAGTGGGGGCGGGGGATGGGGTGCAGAAAGACCCGACCCAGTGTAGCGGTGCTGGTGGCACCTAGCAGCCCATGGAATGGGAGGGACCAGGCGAGTCAGACATCGGCAGGAAAACCTGCTGCTCCACTTTAATGTTTCCTGAAGGAAAATACAGAGGAGGTTCGAGGGTGGGGGGAGGGGGTGTGTGCAAATTAGCCTGGGAAGCCGGGAATTGGGGCTCTGGTGGATGAGTGCCCTCTTTTCTGGAGACGAGCGCCATCCTGAAAGCAGAGAGGAGATCCCGGAACCGGCACGGGTTCATGGGCGGCCGCGCGGGACCCACGGGGGCTCGACCCGCCGCCCTGCATATCTTGGAGTTTACTTGGAGTTTTACTCACTTTAGTTTTTAGGAACTGGTATGTTCCTAAGAAAAGCCGGGTCAGAGGTTTGGAGGATCCAATTCCGCAGGCCCGTGTGGGTCCCAAGTATCGGGGTTGGCCACCTGGCTCAGCTGAGGTACTGTTAACACGCCTGCAGTGACCGACATGGTGCTGCACTTTCTCTTGCTGGGAATTTAATTGAAGCTTTTTCAGGCACGGTGTGTGAAACGGCGGTGCTGCTACCCCCCAGCCCTCCTCAGGCTCCGCACCGGCCGGCAACTGCCCTTGACCTATAATGCCAAGGGGCCCTGAGCTGTTAGTCGTCCGCCGAGGCGGCGCGTGCCAAGTGCTGATTTATGGGAGGGGGATTGCCGGGATTCTCCGGTACTCAGTGTTCCCTGGGAGTGACAGGATCTGGTCACACACACACACACACACACGCATGCATATCTTGGAAAGAAGTCAAGTGCTTGGGCTGAGTGTGTGGAAAGTGGAGGACATGATCTGGCTTTGTGTGTGTGTGTCAGAGAACTCCGTTAAGACATTCCCATAATTATTCTAAACATTTAAATGCCACTTTAATGCGGTCTGTTGAAGAAATTATTAAAATTTACTATAATAGAGCAAATACCCAGATTAGGCCAAATGTTTCAGACTGAAATGAATCTTCTAATGGCGGAGCTGGAAGTTGGTGCTCTAAATCACCCTGAATGCTCATTAGCATCCCTGGGAGCTGATTGGCTGAGGGATGCCCCGCCCCGGCTCAAATTTCCACCCATCTATACCAGACTTTATGCCCTTTTTTTTGTTCAACTTTTATTTCAATTACGTTTTTTACATTTATTTTGAAGGATACTTTGAAAAGCCCCATCTCCTCTTGAAACTCCACCCACTGAGACAGACTAATGAAAGTTAAGTTTATTTTTCCATATTCTTTCCTCTGTTTTTCATTTGAAAATTAGGGAATTATTTAGATTCCCTATTATAGTTTGTGTTCTTCAGGAACCCGCATGGGCGGGACTCTTGCAGGTCGGGCTGCCGTGCTGGTGTGTCCAGCACCTCCGTCCGCCTTTTCCATGGGCTGAGAAGCAGCAGGGTGCTGGTGCGGATTCCTGGCCAGGCCTGGCCGCCTCCTGTTGCGTAAGGAATCGACGATCGTACATCACGCGGCTTTGACTCCCAGCAGAGGGACGCTGGCGGAGGCCCCTTCTCTGTTTCCATTGCTGTCTGTTTTTTTTTTTTTTTTTTTCCTCCTAATCTCATGTGGGCACTCGACCCCTCTCTCACACGCGGGATATTCTTTGGACCGTGTGTGTTTGCGTGAGAGTAATTATCTCGCAGCTCTGTCCCAGTGCTCGTCTCCCACACCTCCAGGTTGGACCACTCATCCTGACTCACTCGCAAAGCTTGGAGGACAGACCTCGTTTCCCCTACCCAGAAAAATACTCGTCAGAGGGCATGACATTGCTTTCCAGTTCACTACGCCCAGACATCCCCGCGTGCGTGCGCGCACGAGCTCCAGAACTCTAGATTGCAGTGTTCTCGTTTTTCACCCTTTGCTCCCTAACATTGTAAGCGCTGTCTTCATTTTCCTGTATTGTAATGTCTGTGTGAGACAGAGAGACTGACGTAGAGGGAAGAGCACATTTGTACATAGAATGAAACATGCAGTGGAGGGCGGTTTGTGGCTCTGCGGATCAGGCATCTCTTCCCGTGTCCAGAAGGTCGCTGGATCGAATCCCACAGCTGGCCAGGTGGCCGTGTCACTGTTGGGCCGTTGAGCCAGGCCCTGTACTCCAGCCGTTCCGAGGCCGCGGCTCATACTGCAACAGATGTCCCTTCCATGCCAGCCGTGCCACACTCTGTTGTGGGAGCCACCTTAGAGTCTGGAGTACACCTTGCGTAATGTCCCTCTTGTGGCTGTACTCCATCCGGGTCTCTGAGGCAGGCTGATATTGAGAGAGCCCCCCCCCCCAGTGTCCCCTCAACTACGTTCACATGTAGTAAATACGTTTAAATGTGGTTAATGACTCCGCTCAGGCTCGTGGGCATTAAGATACAGGCTGCCTCGAAGAGTTAGCTTCAGCCTCCAAGCATGTAAAATGAGGAATGACTTCAGAGACGGGACATGCGGCCGACCCCGTAAACATGGCTGTCACCATGACTGCACCCGTCTGGGCGGTCAGAGGACATCGACGCGTTGTCGTCATTTAGTGGCCATTGAGCAGAAATGGCTGAGAGCTGAACCGTTCAAAGACTGCGGGGTAAACAACAGGACAGCCACCCCCGGGGGGCCGCAGTCGGAATGGGGTCAGTCCCCCCGTAGACTCTCTGGGTGGCACTGTAAGTGCTGGGGGTGACTTTCTGTTCCATGTCACTTTCCCCAAACGATGGTAGGGTGGATTTTAGCTTAAATTGGGCGTCGTTTTGCACCGACCTTTAAAGAACACGCTGAACCATGGGTTGGTGATGCACTGGTGTGAATCTCCTCCTCCGGGTCATCAGCGTGCACCGTCAGACATGCTGTCCACGGCAGGAGTGCAGTTTTCACGGGAGACGCCCGAGCGTCTGTGGTGAATCCGTAACGGTTCACTTTTTAAATTAAAGTCGCAGTGAAGTAAGGCTCAGGGGGATTTTGGACTGCCCCCGTTTCTATGGAGACCGGCTTTCACCATGCACCAACGTGAGGGAGCGCTTATCCCTCAGCCGGCATGACAACCTGGAGACCGCACGGTGGGAACAGGAAGGCGTCTGCCACCTTGCTGGCTGATTAGGGTCAGGCTGGTTGCTCAGTTGGTCAGGGTCTCGGGGAATGGTGGCCCTCCAACTCAACGCGAGTAGGGCTAGTTTAAGCCGGTGCAGAGCCAATAGTAGAAAGGATCAGTCAAAAGCATTCCAGCATTTTTAAAGAGTCTTATCAGTTCTTATATTTGCCGTGTGTGGTTGAGCAAAAATTTATTTGGTGTTGAGCCCCGTCATCTTGGTGTTCAAGAGATCAATATGGATGTGACTTCGATAACATTGAAAATAACGGAAGAGTAACTGGAGATCGGTCTCTTTCTGCATTGGAGAATTGAGCTGTGCGTGCCACATTTCCCTAGGTGACATGTCATTGTGGTGAGGGCTGGAAGGGGCGTGTCTGTCACCAAACATGGAGGAATGGGCAGATCCATCCAGATGGCGTTGTAGCTGTTTTTGAGTCTCGCCAGGTGACAGCATGGATACCGCAGAATGGTTTTGTTTTGTTTTTTTATGCCCCCTCCCTTAAAAAACTCCCCATTTGTGAAACGGTAACAAGCCATGGTGATGTCTTCTAACAGGTTCTCCCTCCAGCTCAGGGGTCAGTGATGTGGGACTGGGGCTGTGCTCCTGTGTGCCAGGAGGTTATTGGCGGGTGGGGCTTCCCTCGCTTTCGGGGTCACCGCTTGCTCCCACCCTCATGGGGCTCTTGCTGTGACGCTGTGGCGAAACCTTGGGTCTGCTGCCAGGCGTGTGACTCAGCCCTCAGATCCGCAAGACAAACACAGTCTGGTCCTGTGATCCCGTGCGTCCCGGTAGAGCGACTTGGGTCCCTGTGCTGCATCCCTGCTTTAGGAGAGGCAGTCATTCTTACAGCCCAGGGTTAATTTCAGCCTGTTTGTCTTCTCAGCTTGTGACAAAGAGCGCTAACTTTAGGACTGGGATGACCCCTGGGCCGTGTCTTGGGGTTGTGCCTCTCTATTTAAGTCTCAAAGCCATGAGCCTCCATCCCAGAAGGAGGACTCATCTTTTCCATCGCGCGTTGGAGAACGCCACCAGTGTCAGCTGCTCGGAGTGGGCGGGGCCTCTAAAGTTAGAGTCCTGTCTGGCAAAGTTGAGTCCCTTTAGGCTGTGGTGCAGGACGATGGCCCCGAAGGACAGAACCCAAACATGGGTCCCGTCTGGGCCTGTCATACTCTCGCTGGTTCCTGGGCTGGAGGGAGGGAGACGGAGTGTTTGACTTCTCCCTGAATGTATGCTTGTTGCCACGGTGTCAGCCATAGCTATATGTGGCTGAAGGTCAGGGGTCAGATCCTTTTGATGTCACGGCGATGGAATGAGCTTGATGTCCTTGAAGGCTCTGCGGTTGAACTAAAATGGTCTGGACAGCATGCAGGGAGAAGTTATGAATATCATATCTCTATCTGTCTTATCTCGTGTCTCCAGCTGATCTGCTTTTTGAATGTAATCATTTTTGTCACAAGTCTTCCACTGTTTATTTTCCTCTGTCGTTCTTAGATAGCCATGCAACACAGGCTTGGCCATCTTTCGAAAGCCACCCATCCTAATTCGATCTTTATCCGGCATCATTGCCAATTCGGCTGTATTTGCGTGGGGGTGCCGTCCCGTTTGGACTGCTGTTCCCCAAGTAGTGGAGGTTGGGCATGAGCAGTTGGTATCCCGTGATTAATCTGGTGGGGGTTGGTTTGTTAGCGCTGTCTGCACATAGGGCTGTTGTGGTCTAATTAGCTCGATGGCACCATGTGGTGGTCCCCGATTTGTACCCTAAGCTGCCTAGGATAGGCTCCAGGCCCCCCGCAACCCTGTAGAGTGTGAAACGGTCTAGAATATGGATGGAGAATGATAGCGTGTCAGTTTGGGATGGGTATGTTGGTCTCAGTGGAAATGATACAGCATCAGGGAGGTCACCTTCCTAAGGTACAGCCTGGTGGTCCCCAATGTACTCATCCTGATGGGGGACTCAGTTTTCTCGTAGTCTTCAGGCTGTTGGGTTGAGGACTTGCATCGTAACTGGATCCATATCTGTTGCGTGTATCGGCCATGGGCCGCTTGGTAGTACGACTGTCAGGCTGATCCGCCATAAACAGAACAGGGAATGACCCAACGTGGGGCTGAAATGGGACACGAAGGTTCATGGTGTAATTCAGGGTATTAATGTGAAAGACGCCATCTGAAAAAAAGATCTGAGAAGCCGCCGTCCAGGCCTGCTCAGGCTTGACTGTGTCTCCACCCTGCAGGCTGTGGAAACAGCTCCCTCAGCTTCGACTTGTACCAGCGTGGCTACCGCTCCATCACCAACGTGGACTACTCCTCCGTCTGCATCGAGACCATGGCCAAGAGGCATGCCGCCTGCCACGGCATGGCATGGCTCAAGATGGACGCCCGCCAGATGGAATTTCCCGAGGGCACCTTCGACGTGGTCCTGGAGAAGGGCACGCTGGACGCCATGATGGTGGAAGAAAGGGACCCCTGGCATATCTCCACGGAGACTGCCGGCTCACTCCATCAGGTGTTGACGGAGGTGGGAGAAGAACCCTCTGTTTTTGACCTCCCAGGGTGCAGGATGGTGCTACGGTGCCGTCGCATGTCTAAAAGTAGAGTTGCCAAGACAACCCGTCCACCCACCCCCAACCCACGCCCAACAAAACGACAACACGCACTCTTGTCTTCCTTGCCGCCCCCGCCCCCCCCACCATATCCAGCCTGCGCAAATAATTTTAGCTCCAGTGCAGCCCAAGCAGCAGTGCTGCAGCTTTCTGACAAACCTTGCACTGAATTTCCTACACATTTCATCACCAACACAAAACAAAAGAAAAAAACACTCTTCGTTACAGTGAACACATCAAGCTCTGGTATCTACTTGTGGCGGACAGTGATGACCAGAGAACCGGGTTCGTAGTCCAGCCTTGGTCTAACTCTTCTGAGCTCTTCTCATCATGTGGGTCGCTTGCTGTTGTTGGGTCGAGACCCTGGCTCAGTTTAATGAGTTTCACACGGCAGTCTTTAAATTCTTGGGTTTATGTGATGCTATCTCTGTTATTTTGGGGGGGGGGGGGGGGGGGGGGGGGTATTGTGATGCAAATCATCCCTTTAACCAGCAGGCTGTGTCATTCAACAG
>JAACJT020000110.1:3426385-3442367 GCA_009936485.2 Gymnarchus niloticus | reverse complement strand
CGTTTGTATTTTCCCGGGATATAAAGTACACTAGAAACTCTCCGATGCCCTGCTCTGACAGTCCTCTTAGATGATCCATAATGCACCTGTGAAAGGTGCCTAAATTTGTCTCCACTGTTGATAACGCTCTACCAAAAAGAGGGAGAGGATAAAAAAAGACGGATATTTGAATAGTTTTTTTTTTTATCACTAAGCCTTTGGTATTCACGTTGGACGTTTAGCTCACAGAACCTATTCATTTTTTTTTTTTAATCTAGGCTGTATGTTAAAGAAAATCAGAACTGATTATTTTGCTAATAATTTCCGAGAAATAATTTCTTCATTAGCTAACACCTGTTGTGAGTAGCACACAATTACTGAAGGCGTGAATGTTTCTTGTTGAAATGTCATCCTGTTATACAGACACAGTACAAGGTGGCATTTACCTGATTAAAAACACTGCTAAACACCACCCTTCTCATCTTCCAAAATGCATTTGGGTTTTGCTTGTTTTTTCCTCCTTGGTGTCCCCGACTATTTATTTTCTTTCCACCCGGTGGTCTTCCATTCCTCAGACGTACTCTTCATGATTAACCATCGTCCCACTCACTGTGCCTCTTCCAATTACCTCTGCATGAGAGTTTTGCATGACAGCGTAACAGAGTGCTTCTATAAGGCCGTGTACGAGACAAATATGTTTTTGTTGTATGTGCTTGGGGGAAGAGGAAGCCATTGTTTTTATCAGACCTCCAGTATATAGTTATTTACACCAACAGAATCAGGCCAGATGTGGTTTCGTTCTGTAAACAAGCAGTGATTCATGTGTTTTCACTACTTTAAGGGATACATTTGCATGCCGTACATTACGTCATGATTCCGTTTCAAACCGAATACTAGGGTAAGCCGTTACTTTTTATGAATTATTATTGTTACGATATTCGAAACACGAGAAATATTATTCTTGTACCTTTAGGGAATGCAGAGCTTTAAAAAAATGAAACTATGGATATGTATGAAATGTAAAACTGAGTCTTTAAATGCGTTTCACGATTTCACTTTTGCTGTTTTGGGATTAGTTTGTATGCACATATTTATGCAGTTATTAAGATAGCAGTTTTGTTTTTTTTGTACTGAGTATTAAATGATAAACATTTTAAAAGATTAAGATCGTAAAGATCTTAGTCATTCTAGATTTATGAATTATTTCTGTAAATCTGGAGGAGATCTGAATGTTAATCCCTTCAAAGTACGTCTCTAAGGTCAAGATGCTCATCAAACCTGCGAAATGACCACATGTTTGGTGTTGAAGTCATAATTAATGTCAGGTTGCTATATAAAATCTTCATGCAGCCTTGTGACAATTTCCAGATTAAGCAGCCTGAAGGTGGATCCTTACGTACGTTTTGTTTATTTGGGGTGGCTTTAATCCGTCTTCATTTTATGCAACGCTTGAAGCCTGTCAAAACATGATAACTCTTGCTTCAGCAACCCAAGTCAAGTAAAAATTCAAATTGACCAAAAATCACAGTGGTATTCATTTAATCTGTGGTGTATATTCTCATAAATTGTCGCTAAGATTCAACGAGGCACCTTCGCAGATGTCGCAAGAGGACAAGCTTTGCTTCCAGGCCACTTTTGACCTTGTCTTCCACGAGATTTGTGCTGTAACCCTACAGCAAGCAACCGAAGGCGAATTTTACAGGCCGGGGAATATCACTCAGTTATGACCATTCCTAGCATGTAAGGGTGCAGTCTCCCGGTGTGGGAGTCAAAGTCAGCACTGACGACACTCCATAATATACTAACAACCCTCCCACAAGGACAGCCTTGTTGTTTGATGCATGATGACTTTGGCTTCATAGCACGTAAATCTCTCTGTTGCTAGATAATAGAATTATTACCTCAGAATGTAATCTTGGGGAGGCAAAAACTGGGTTACTGAATAATGCAGGAGCAATTATTAGGTGGTGGTAATATTTTATATTTAATGATAAGCCGTACCACACCCCTTTAGCACACAGGGACGCTTTATGGAGCCTATAATCCCAAGTGCAATTCTGAGAAGGGGTATATATTGTTTCTTCTTTTTCATTTTAGAATTTTATCTTTGTTTCATTTATTTATGTTTCATCATTTATTTTATGGTCTAGATATGAATGTAATATAAAAAGACTTGCTAACTAGATTGTCACGAGCTGATTTTCATCGGCAGACTTGGAGTCACAAATATTTTCAAAATGAAGAAGGAAAATATTAGGCTGTGTCATGGAGCACAAATATGAAAAGTTAGATTGTCATTTTCCCCTACAAACACCGACAACAACTACGGGGAAAATAGCTTTTCATTTAAACAACATTCGGTGTTGGCCTGCAAGGACCGTTTAGAGGTTTCACATGCATCGTGTAGACTTTGGAGGCTTAATGAATGAGAGAATATTCACTCAAGAAAATGCAGCGACGTGTTCATACGAGGAGAGAAACTGTGTGTTAAGAAATTTCCTCCGGATTGATTTCTCGCAAAGTTTCTACTCTGGCTAGTCATCCATCAGAATGAAGTAATCCGTTTCACATTTGCATCTGTGTGTAAGAGATCATAGATAAACGGAAGGACCTTTTCGGTGTCTGTACGATACCCACATTGCGTGTCTTTGGGGAACAGCAGGGGCCCCTTATTTTTCTGCTGATGCTGGTAGGGAATTTAATGTGAAAGCATATTAATGCTGTTTTTAATATTATTTTTACTTCAACACTGCTAGTTGAATGGAAAATAAAATGCTAAGTTAGAAATAATCCATACCTTGTGGTTTTTCTATGTTTTTACTAAGGGGGCCCCGCCAATGAAAACCTCCGATATTTAATAGGTTCTTGGGATTGCAGAATTCCTGAAGGAGGAGAGATAGTGATAATTTCATCACATGCCACGAATTCGCTGTGATTCTGAAGTATATTTACAGTGTAACTTCATATAAAATATGTGTGTGGGGGGGTGAACCACAGGATTCCCTCTAAAATGAACCAGTTTTGACAGGTTCTATACAGTCAATACAATTTTGTACATTCTATAAATGAATCGTATTGGATGCATGAGTTTATGACCGTACCAAGACCAGATATATTACCTGTTTTGTAATAATAGGTCATTATTTCTCATAGCTTTTTAGATTCCATAGCTGGAGGACATTTTGGTGGTTAAATGGAAAAACAGACCGCTATGGTATTTTATTTATGTTGTCTTTTCCTGATACGTGTGTGTGTGAACGTGTTTGTTTGGGAACTTGTTTGTTATGTTGTGGGGACGCTGGGACACTGCGTCCCCTGGAAGAATGTAAGTCTGTTACTTTTTGCTGTGTGGGGATATTTCTCATGTCCCCTCAAGAAACAACTCAATTTTATAAAAATCTCTGAATACATTCAAACCTGAATAGTAGCCGAAATTCTTGTGTTTTGGTGGGTTAATTATGGATAAGGTAAGGATTAGGAATAGAGAAATATAAATGGAACATCTCCACACCATTATAAACACATAAGTCCGTGTGTGTTCATGTGAATATAGTTGCTTCATGTCTGACAGAATATTGTCATCTTTTTAGTACATTTGCGGTGGATTTATTGTACCCTATAACCCCAGCCTCCAAAGCAAAGCCTTGTCTTCATGATTTGTTCTACCAAAACGTTTCCTCGGATAGTTTAACCACCACGGCCATTCTTAAGTAAAACATGAGACCGGTTTGGCTCTCCATCAATGGCTAGCATGCAGTGCTATCTGCAGAAGCTCTCAGCAGCTACAGATTTGCTGGGAATTAAGGAGAAAGGGACTTTTAAAAATCGTCAAGTGGAGGCGTTTCTTGCCTTAATTATCTGTCCCAGTCGTTTATGAACTTTTCAAATCGCTCTTACGGGCCTGATCTCGTTATTCTTACGACACCATACTAATGCCTCTTGTCTCACAGCTTTGCGTAACCCTTGTTAGACGTCAGTCTTTTAATGACTTTAAAATCATTGCTTCAACAAATTCCATATTTCTCCAGCATATTATTAATAACGAAATCACACGACATCTGGGTCTGAATTTCTGGTGTGACACCATCATGGTCCATAGCCAGGAATCTGAGACTGCTCCGTTTCTTTAGACGTGACAAATTGCCCTGCAGCCTTGCCAACTTCTAGATGGAGCTTAGTGTGTGATTTTTTGATGACCAAGCTTGGCTGGGGCAGAATTTTTCAACCACCGGTGTGACGTGAGTGCAAAAGTCATTGTATTATTAATGAATATCTTCTGGTTATGAGTCACATGAGCGATTATGCCGTGCGTGTTCAAAGATTTTCTTTTCCTCTTTGGCAGAGGGCTAGCTAACAACTAATGATGTTGATCCGGATCATGAGAAATTACCATGTGCATATATCATGCAGTGTATTACATTCTGACTGTGATTTAACATATTTTTATACTGGGCCATTTTGGAAGTGTGTTTGTCCTGTTAATGTAATAAAGTGAAGGCCTTTGCTTCAGCTAGTATTTGGATCTAAAATAAGTTATAATCCCTTGTCTAAAAATAAGTTTATTTAGTGAATAAGCTATCCTTAGAATCTGGACGGTTAAGATGAAGCAGTTCAATTCAGCTAAATAATGTATACATTACCTGTAATGTTCGTTGATCTTGGAAATGGAAAAAAAGAAAAATGAAATCACCACGTCATCTGTTGACTGCTAGAAAGCAAACTGTAAGCGCTAAAACTTTGCGGAAGAATGCTTGTCGATCATTCCTTGATGATTTATCACGCCGTACAAGTAGTTTGCCAAAGAGCGTGATTTTGCACACGCGATGCGTTTTCTTTGACAGAAGCCATATTTTAAGCCGTTATCCTGGTAATCCTGCAATAGGAAAAAATAATGCTTATAAACAGTCAGCCCAGGGATAAAGACTTATAAATGCTAAGGTCAGGTCCACAGCTAGACCCAGTCTCCGTCTCCCTGTGTTACTCGTACCTTCGCTGGCTCTCTAGTGCATGCTCCATCTTCTTGATCGATCATGTCAAATTTATGTATTACGTTTCAGCTCCTATCAAAATAGCTAAAATTGAGAGTTCGGTTTTTTGATAGCGCAGCACATGAAGTCTACGTGAAGTCATCTCCCGGACAGGAAGCGAAGCAGCTCTGCACGGCGTATAGCAAATGTGCAAAGTCGATGATGCGTAGCATTCCGCCTGAATGAAATAAAAGCAGCATTTTATGACAGGCCGTGCATCCTCAGCACCATCACATTATTGCCGCAATCTATATTCTCATGTCTGCAGCCATTTACTTGATCAGAACCAGAAGACCAACTTTACACTGAGAGAGTTTATGTTGAAAGTGAATGTTTTACCACGTCCTGTGCCTGCGAGCGGCTTTTCTCAGCCTTTTTTTTTTTTTTTTTTTTAAGAAGAGGGACAAAAAAGACAAATATAATTCACATGACAAATCACAAGAGTTTACATCTGCAAAGCACATTCTGCCATAAAATGATTTCTGGTGTGTTTTATTATTCTGTGTCTCTTTCAGATTTCTGATTCGATCACATCCCAAGTCTTACTGGACCTAAAAAGGAATGTAGCAGTTTGTTCAGCGCAGTGACATAAACCACCAAGGATCTGCATTTCAGAACAAAGCATTAGAAAGGAACAAAAAAATGCTGCAAATATCAGTTTAAGTACGAGTTTTGCATCGGCACACGTGGGCGTCTCATTTCCCGAACCGGAAGCTGGCGCTGGGCCACTGTTGACGTTCAGGAAATTGGAAATCGCTCTGGCGTAAGATTTCCCAAAAGGCCCCTTGCTGAGCTGGTACTTGGAGCAGGTGAGCAGTGGAAAAAAAGTCTAGTCACTCAGGTAATCGTTCTACTTCCTGGAGGAGTCGGCGTTTGCAAAGCAGCAAATTTTACATCATTTTAATAAGATGACGGAATTATGACATACCATATATGCATTATATGACAGTTTAAAAAAACTGTAACATTTAACTGGCATCATTTTGGTAAATTTTCACTTTGCATAAGATTAACTTTTCTGAGTGAACGTAATGTTCTGGGTGAATCTTCTTATTACGATTGCATCTTTCAATCGATCCGCATTCCAGCTACTAATCCTGGTCAATGCCTATCTCAGTCAGAATAGGGCACAAAGCTAGGGGACGCCCTGGATGGGATGCCAGACCCTCAATGGGGACAGGGCTGGGGTACACCCTGGGTGGTATGCCAGTCTATCACAGGGCACACACATACACACAGTAAGTGAATTTTGCTAAATTTTATGTGATAATTTGGTTAAACATATCTGAAGGTCATCTTCGACCCTCTTACAGAATAAATTTCAATATTGCAGTGAATTCAGCATCTTAAACAAGGCTCACATTCCAATTTATAATAAGCGATATCATTTTTCAATATGTCTTGAAAGTTGTTCATTGTAATTATTTGTGTATGAACTGTTCCTAGTTGTAACAAGTATTTAAAGCCAAGCAAGTGATCCAAGATAGAGAATTTAATGTGTGTGCCGTTTATGCACAGAGGTACAGTATATAAAGAGTATTTCAGAAAGCAATCTAGAAATGAAACGTAAACACACTGCAGTTGAGTTATTAGTAAGCTGTTATTTTATCACTTTTTGATAAAAATACAGAGCAGATATGATGAAGAAACTCTCCACTACAACTCTACCAGATCTTTGCGTGAACATTTGATGACTTCACGTCGGTTGTATTAATTGTTGATTCTAGAAGCAAATTGGTAAGGAACTGATTTTCTCATCAGATAAAAGATCAAACTTGTAGGTGAAAAATGAAGCCATTTCCATTACGAAATCAAGTCCAAGGCTATCACTGAGCAGTGGGGGTGGTGCAGTGCATGCTGGGAAGGCACTGAGGGAGTGATTATGGAAGGTATAGCTCTGCAGCAGATCTATGGCACCATAACGCCATGGCTATTAAAAGATAAAATATAATCCATCCCACCCAGACCTTGTGGAGGAGGACTCCAGACGAGGTACTGGCCTTTTAAAATTCAACACACTTTGAACCTGGAGAGACTTTAAAAGTAGGGCAGACGGAGGCTTAGGACACAAACTCACTCGTGTCAGAGATCAATAATTATTAGAAAGGTGCCTTTCATATTTAACTTGTAACATGTGGATAGGGAAGTGTCTATTAGAAATACACATGTGAAATAATACGGCAGCTGGCCGGTAAGAGACCCCCCCCCACACGCTTCTAAGTGTCGACTCCTTCATCCAGTCAGGTGTAGCTAATTAAAGGTTGGTTAAAACAGTGCTTTAGAGGGGAAGGAGGAGGGGCAGAAAAATAGAGGCTATTCTTTTTGAAAGGGCTTTCGGAAGATTCTAGATCATTGTTAACTATATAGTATACACTCAGTTTGAATGTTTTATATGGCCAAATATTTCAACTTTAATGGCTTCTCATCTATCTTGCCCCAACAATGGAAAACCCTAAAAAGACACGGAAAATATTGTTTCATATTTAAATCAACAAATGTGCAGTCTTTATTCTTATTAACGACTCCATTATGGTTATAAACTGTTAACTGAAAATTTAAACAGGGCCTTGTGACTGGATTTGGTTAAACTGTGGAAGGCTTACGTTTTGGGAAATGGGATGGCAAAAAAAAAATAAAAAGTGAGTCTGACCCAATTCTCCATAAAACAATAAGCTATTTCCATAAACATATAGTGTAGCGAAGGCTAATATTTGGGAAAAACGATGCAACCTTACCAACCTTTTTCCTCACCTTGCAGAGTGAAGCACTGATGTTAGACCGGTGATGGATGAACGTGTACCATGTATGCAAATCTTCCACGCACACGGGTCCGTGCGCAGGTGCGCCCGCGGCTCTGATGGTGTCCTGCACTGAGGGATGCTTCATTACTCTCGACCGACCCTCACGCCCGTCTCCCTGTCAGAAATGGTGCCTCCACTGGGACGTCCCACTCTTCATTCTTGGAGAAAGATCGCGAAGTGTGACAGAGGACGGTACTTGAGAAATATGGCTGGGGTAAATGGGACGGTCTGAGCATATAGAGAAGAGATGCCTTTTTAATCGCTTATACGTGAATGACTATCAGGAATTAAGCAGACCAGCTCTGCTGTATCCCTCACTACTGTGCCCTGTTGGATTTGTGTAATATACTGCTTTCATATGTCATGGTGCAGACTTTCAGACCTCCTTCTGGTGTTCCGAATGCCTGTGTTCCTAATGCCTTCATTGATGCCCACAAATTACACTTGTATAATTAACTGTAATAAATTTAAATCGATCCTTTCCCAGTACAAGAATAACACCAATATCTTTATGATTCCCGACGTATGAAGCTGCATGTTTCCCTGGTAGATATATTCGATCACGTCGCACTGAAATTCTTACATGTCCCAAAGTCCGGCAGGCCGACAGGGGCAGTAGCTGAAAGGTAATTCCTACCCACCCCCCCCATGTCAAAAATGACTGTGATTCAGCAGATTGTATCAAAGATTCCATGGCGTCAGTGTGATATATGCAGAGACTTGGCAAGACATTTGTGTCACTGCAGACTAGACTTCCGTTTTCATTACAGCGAACTGAAGAGTGATGCTGACCCAGGGAACGGAATGACCACACACTAAGTTGCTGTACCTGTGTACATGTACTTTCCAGCCACATGAGCAATTTTGATTCGGTTTGGATTGATCTTTCTGCCTTCCCAGTGGCTTCATTGCCAAAGTGTGAAGCCTCGTCCCTTTTCTGGAGGGCCCCCAGTATACTACATCATATTTATACGTATGACGGGATATTCACACATAGATGCTCTTTGGAACACGCTATGGTCCTCAATTTGTCCTTGGCAGAGAGTATTGATGTGCTGTGAAAAGCCCTGTGTGTGTGTGTGTGTGTGTGCGCGTGTGTGTGTGTGTGTGTGTGTGTGTGTGTGTGTGTGTGTGTGTGTGTGTGGAGCATCTTACTGCAGTCCTGCACAATGATGGACTCAAGGGTGGAGAGGAACTGAATTTCATGTCCATTTGTTCTTGGATTAATTCATCATCTAGTAAAATTATGCAGCCAGTGAACCTGCTGATTAAGAAAACCTACAGTCCCATTATGTCTCTATTGTAGTTATTAAATATTTGCAGCATTTTGTGTCTCTGTGGCCTAAAAAACTTTTTTCTTTTTCATAAAGTTTTTGTATGTGATCCATACCTTCATACTTCCTACCTTCTGCTTGTAAAACCTCAGAGCAATTTACAACTATCAGGTTCATTTGGAATCCCTGAAATGGAACGGTGTTTCTGACGGGCCTCTTTGATTGCTCTCACAGCCTCGTTGTCCTCTGCCTTCCTCTTGGTGGCAATCTTCTATTGAAATGGAACGCATCCTGTGCCCTTAAACATGCCTGGAGTGAAACTGAGATTTAAGCTCTGTATCTTGACATTAAGAGGCTTAAACAATGCTTTTCCTGGCCGTGCCGAGGTACCTTTCTGTGACGTAGCGGCGTGTTTTCAGGGGAAACGCTTTTCCACCTCGGCCAGTAGGAAAATCATGACGTGGGAAGTAATCCGCAATCGATTTTCGTTTGGTGAAACAAATTGAGCTCCTGTAATGAAGGATTTCTGAGCATCCACGAGGAATCCTGCTGACTTTATGAATACTAGAACAAGGTGCCGTAATAAAGGGGTCAAGAGCAATGACTCCACAAAAGGTCGGGAAAATTAATCAGACAGCAGATATGATCAGACAATTTGAGCAGAGTGGAGACATCTAAACAGGTCAGACAAAGCACTGGCTTTGTCCGTGACACTAGGGTTAATGCCTTGTCCCTGTGGCAGCAGTATGTCTTTTGTAGGATATTGCTTTGCTTTTAAAATCTCATCCAAAAAGCCATTGACACAACCATGCACTTGTCACTAAGCGAGATTGCAGGGGTGCCATATTAATGTCCAACAGCGGGATTTAAGAAAGAAAGAAAGAAAAAAAAAAGAGGAGAAAAGTAATTGCTTGTCTGAAAACTGGTATCATACAGATGATCTGGCTATTTTGTCTGCTTTTACCCAACGCGGTATTATAACGCAAAAAGATAAGGTGAATGGCAGTCATGTGACCACACATGCTGACGTACGAGGCATCGTGCGTTCTTACCGTTCCATAACGGAAAGGCTACATTTTCTACATTGTACACCCCATAGATATCCTTAGGAGGAATATCTGTACTGTAGGTAAGCCTACTGTTGCCTTAAGTGGTGGGTCTGTGGCGTTTCCCCGAAATAAACAGGCCTGGCGGTTTGCTGAAGGTGCCATGTGACTTTCCAATACAATACGTTCACGTCCTCCTCCCGATCTCCTGTTTTGCCATTCTTCTGTTTCATCCAATCGACAGCTAAGAAAGCCTGACTTGAAATCGGCAGCAAATTCCCAAGAAAAAAAAAAAAAAAAAAATCTCACCTCTTCCATAAACTGTCTTTTCTAGCTGGCAGGGTGAAACCAGGACAAAAATTGAAGACGGTCTCCCTCCATGGTATCAAAGGACATTTCGCATGCTTATAAAGCTGATGAGGGGAGACAGGTCCTGCATGGAAGCACTAGACGGCCATAAATCCTGTATTATACAACACTTCACCATATCTGGGATGTAATAAAAATGCCCCTCTTCCTCATATCGGGCTGCCGTATAGCCGATATCAATTTTGGTACGTCTTTATTTTTGGGGAAAACATGTTTGTGGGCATCTTGATTTATGAACTTTGTTTTGTTTTTTTTTTTATTTTTTATTGTGGACCGGATAGCAGTGCTGAGATAAAAGGGAAGAGGCCCGTGAAATCAGTCATGAGCTGAGGTCAATGGCACACACCCATTTCCCGCATCACCTGAAAGGTCCGGTAGGAACCCTGCAGCGACCCATCGAGCGGAGTGGAGATTTAGAGCGTTAATGTTCGCCGCCGCACAGGTTGTAAACGTACTTACGGATATTCTTTTTTATTTAAAAAAAAAAAAAAAAAAAAGTGTTGTTTCACGTTGAATTATGCCGCAGATTGCTGGCAGTGCGGCTTATTGGACGGCAGGTGAATTTACGTGCGAGCATACAAACGACCTCATTGAGGAGGTACTATATGATGTGAGTTTCAGAAACAAGCTGGTCTTGGATAGAGCCATGTACACTGAACCACGTGATACAGCAATGGAACAGGAACAAGTAGTCTGGACACTTCTGTGTGAATAAAGGAGGGGGGTTTAAGTTCAGGCATACGGTGTGGCAGGTGTTTGTCTGCTCTCCATAATTATGGGCAAACCATATCTTTACAGTACGGACACAACAAGGAATAGGCGACGTGAAAAAGGGGTCCCTCTCCTCATCCTCGTCCTCCCGTCTCAGATCGGGGTAAATGGTGCTTCTGTAAGCTTGCTGATACCAGCCGGCTGAGAGGGATCTCAGCAACATGATGGATGGTGTTACTGTAGCCTGCTGCTGGTTATCCCTACTGCTGAGGTGTGTCAGAACTTACTGGTACCCAATTACCTCCACTGGTGAGCGTCTTCGGTTCTGCTGATTTCAGTTTCACGTTATGGATTCTTCAAGTGAACGTGTTTAATAATTAGATAAAGTCTATATGCAGTTAAAGTGATGCAATCAGATTTAAGCTGTAGCCTGCTATTGTCTTTTTCTGTTTCCACGGACGGACACCCAAACGAGGCCAAGTCAAGCCATATCTGACAGCGACAATCTTGGACAGAGCACTCCATGAGCTTCGCTAGTGGAACATCTAATATGAAAAAATGACTACACATGTAATTCTTGACATCTGTAAGACACTGGGCTGGTGCAGGTGCATTTTACGCAGGAGTAGCTCGCCACGCATATAAATGGTACATTATTCCGTCCGCGTACGCGTTTCACGGAAAAGCGCATTTGATTTGCATCCTTGAGCCGACGCGGCGTGCAAGGAAACCGGCCTGCCTGGACCGGGCCGATGTGAGGGCTCACCTTCCGTGTGTTGTCTTTTGATGGTGACTGATCCCCATGCCCTTGTCCGCAGATGTCTCTGTTAATGAAACCCAGCTGTCCCTAATGAGCGAGATTACCCTGCTGAGGATATATTTTATTATTTTTCCCCATTTATGCCACCTTTCCTGCCATGTGTCCTGTGACTGATCTTCACTCCACAACCTGGCAAAGTTAGCGAAAAATAATAGTTAATGTAACAAGACAATGATTTCAAATAATTCTCCATGAAACCTTTCAGCAGTCATAAAACCTGATTATCTAATATCTTGATTGCTTTTGTTATGCTAATGTCCCTTTTTTGTATTTTTTTAAGTCCAGGTAATAACATGAAAAGTACTGTGATGATTATGATCTCCTTGATGTTTTTTCATGGTTAATAAGGTCATTTAAGAAGCTTATTTTCCCACATTTATTCTCCTGTGCCGCTTGGATTAATAAAACATAAAAAAAAAACAAAGTCCCTGTAATTACTAAGGTAGTATCGCTTGTCACGTCGCTCAGTGCTATTTGGTGAACTTCTACTGTTTATTCCAGGAGCGACGACATTTCTGTATTAATCTGACAGGCGTAGGAGAAAGGGAACTCATACAGCGTGGCCTTTCAGATATTCACCTCCTGAAACGTTCAGTACTGCTTTAACAAAGTAGCTACAATCGCCTTCTCGGAATACATATCGAGCACTCGCATTTGTAACAGTAAAAGTCTTAGTTTTCTTAATTGTCTCAGTTATCTCCTAAATTCTCAAAATTGTACTTTCTTGCATGATAGCTAAGCTCAAAAATTAATTACTGAACATCAGTTATTTGGTTGGTGAAAAATTCCAATAGGGTTACAAGTACAAGTGGGTCGCAGCCTTCAGTAGAAATGCAGATAAACAACACATCTCACCATTAAGGTCTGTAGGGATTTCCTTTAGCAGTTCACAGCCCGGTGAATTAGACTGAAGCTGATTACAAACTAACTTTCAGATGGAGAGCCCTAAGGATGCGATGCAGGAATCTCTAATTATAGCTTACGTTGCTATTTTTATTTGAGTATCAAACAAAACACGCGTCGGTGCTCACTTTGGCTGTGGGTACAGAGACGTTTATACTTGATGTTGTCCTAGCATAGCACTGGGGGGGGGGGGCATGGCAGATGAACTGCAGTTACATGTAGAAAATGGACTTGTGATCCATGCCTGGTACTGCAGCTAAATGCCAGTGCCCCTCGATTGACCTTTTCCCGACATGCTTTACCACCGCCGCCAACAACCAACTGGCAAAATGAAATTGGTCACGGTCTAGCACGAGGCATCAGGACCACGGAAGGCATACGCCGACACTGAAAGTCCCCCGTCCGTCTTTCGCTGTCTCAATCCTGCAGGTGAGAGGGTGCTGTCTGCTTTCCTTACAGCCAGGGTATTCTCATCGATAAAGAAACACCGATCACAACAGTTCAGGGTGTAACATTTAAAGACCAATTATTATTATTACTTATTAAATAATCCAGGCTTCCCTTATGAGGGCATGAGCAATGCAACAACATACAAATTCTTCCTTGAATTTTTTGTTATTTAGCCTATATTAGCATTATTTTGCTTCTGTCTTTGAGGCAGATTGTCATGAACCTTAATATTTATAAACTATAAATACCTTATGACAATTAACCAAATTTTCATCTTCCGCGTCCAAAGAAATCTTAATCAAAATGAACTTGTTTGATTTCCATATCAGCTTTGATGAATCTACACGTCAATGTAAAACGTTTGCAATCCTTCAATTTAATATGCCTCTGACACTATTCCCAGAAATCCAACTTTACCTTGCCAAAAATGTCACCCAAGCACGTGACAGTCGTTTAATTCACACGGAGGAGTGGGGCATTCAGACTCTGGGCTACGGTTCCAGATCGCCTTATCCATTTTATCTAACGGGCCCTAAAACATTGATTATGTGTGGTGGGATCTAAGCTAAATTTGTGACGCATGCAAAGACACAGCAAATGTTGTTGTAGAAACACTTTGGCCGGTGTATCTGGTTGCCTCACGGCAATATCTCTGTGCTAATTTGGCTATAAGAAGGACAGCCTGGTCTTAAAAGCCACATAGCCAGTTCTTATTTGTCCCCATCTATGGATTTATGAGTTGCTGGCACCTATTTTTTTTCTCTCCTTGGGAAGGCTTGTGTTCTCCATACAAGGCTTATCCCCAGGACAGAATGGTCCCACTGTGTCAGCTGGCAGCCTAGGCTTAGTGTGCCGTCCGACCTTTTAGCCGTGTCCTTTCAGTGCCGATCCCAAACGTGCGGTGCCGCTTTTTGTGTCCGTGTGAGGGACTGAAGAGGTCCAGATGCGGTCTGAAAGGGGACTGTATGCTCGGGAACAATGCCTCGCGGAGGGAGGAGAGGTAGATGGTCTGCAGGGTTGGCCTGCTATCATCCGCTGGCTTCTGAGATGCTTTCCAGGCTCCAGCAACTGCGGGGGTACCGTGAGAGTTCAGCAATGTTATTGAGTGGTCTTCTGGTTTTAATTCCAAAACAGTGATTAAAAGCACCCTAAGAGATATCTACGAGCATAAGGAGTTTGAGTTAGTATCTAATTTATAGCATGACCTTAAATATACTGTCAGGTTAAATAAGGGGTTTCAGACATTTCATAAATTTCTGAAATGGGAAAAGTAGTGTGGAGCTAGACATTCTTTAATGATCTTAAACGTACAACAGAGGCAATGCTTTCTGGGTAGCTAATTATTATGTATGGACCGTGCGGTAGACGTGTGACCATCTGGTTGTTTGTTCTGCCTCAGCATTTATCGTTGGGTTTGTCTTTCCCTCCCAGTTTCACCCTCATCTTTAGTGTTTGTTCGGAGTGCCGGTGGCAAATTACGGTTATATCCACGGAGCCATCGCCTCTGTTTATACGTGACTTTCTTAAGAAGTTTCCACTGATGCATACGTGGTGTGTAACTTGAAACCAGAGTTAATTGCATAGACCTTAATTAGTGGATAATTTTGACTCAAACTGTTAACATTGGGCTTCGTAATTTTTTACGTGTTTGGCAAGAAAAAGTATAAATGTGTGGCATTTTATAATCTATAAGAATTTATCAATTTTATGTTATAAATAAATAAAATTAAAAGTCAAAGTCTGTAATAACAAAAAAATAGCCATATAACATAAGGAGATATTTTGAGTTTAAGGCAAATGAAAAAAAAAAAATTACCCATTTACACAGAAAATGACACAAGGTAGAATTGATGCTCAATCTTTCGCTGCCTTATTTTTCATTATATCCAAAACCATTAGCATTCTTTATCTTTCATTTTCCATTAGTAGCATTCATTTTTCAAATCTCTGGCATCGTCAGTATCTCTGCTATCGTGAATCTAAATGTTGACCCTGAATTGGTTTTGAAGAGTCTCAATAGAGAATGTTTCACAACACATTGACTTTTTTCATCAGAATCTGTGTTCTCTCCTTTGTATTACTAACAACAAAATCTGTATTTGGGTGTAAAAATTACTGTCAGTCTCATCCTGTTTTTACACCACTAGTCTGCATATATCATTTTAAAATTAACAGTTCCTGCTATTGTCAAAAGCGACTGGCTGTCCATTGGCAACGTGCCAGGGGATGGATGGACTGATAGATGGTGAATTTGGCCTAATTTCACACTTTCACCAGGCTGGAAGTGACAGTACAAGGGCTGGTTTCCTCTCTGTTACCAAGCAAGGCCTGCCGGGTACGACGAAGGAAGAAGTCTTTCTGAGAGGTGGGTGCAATGAGCACCTCAAGCCTCTGGAGAACCTCGGGGGGGGATTTCGGAGCTGCAGATCCTAATTACGCTGCGGGAGTCTTTGGTGTTACTGCTGCTACATGCAGGCCAGACCCAAGCATTATGGCGTGTCGCTTCAGAGAACATGAGATAAAGTTCAGATCACTCTCCTATGACTCAGATAGGCTTGATATTTATATATATTTTTCCCCTCATATTGAAGTAGAAAAATTT
>JAACJT020000110.1:3395493-3409549 GCA_009936485.2 Gymnarchus niloticus | reverse complement strand
GTGTGTGTGTGTGTGTGTGTGTGTGTGTGTGTGTGTGTGTGTGTGTGTGTGTGTGTGTGTGTGTGTGTGTGTGATCCCCTGCTTCCTGGGTTCGACAGTGGGGTAATTCTACAAACACTTTTTATATAGAGAAACTTGACAAAAAATTTAAATGCTGAGTTGGCCACGTGATTGTATAATATTTGACTGCAATTTAATCTTTTAATAATTACTATTACAATTATTATTGTGACTACCCAAAGAAAAACTGTAGCCTGATTTTGTTCTGGGCAAATATTTGAGGATTAAGAAGGTCGATAAACAGTCTAATAAACGAATTAGTTGGAGGTCAAGAGTTCTAATGCCACATGCCTACATGCTCAAAGATAGTGTATATAGGAAAATTATGGGAATGTTTATCACAAAGTAGATAAATGACAAAGCGGGGCCACTCCTGCCAAGATGCCGATTCTAGAACGCTTCAAACGAGTGATTCAACAGCAATTTTGGAGAATCTGTCAGAAAACGGGAGTATGGAGACACGTTGAGACGGTCTGGACATTAAAACATGGCTGTGGCCAATTGCGTTTTTTTTCCTTTCTCCTTCAGCAGTAATCGTTCCAAGATAACATTTCCCCAGTGGGTCACTTTGAAAGCCCTGCAGCTGAATTCCAAAACTTAATTTCCATTTTGACACTTGGCACATGCTTCAGCCCTGGGATTAGAGGGGCACCTGTAGATCTGTGTGAGTCCTGGTATTCTCTGTGGCTAAGTAGCCTTTGAAAATACCTTCTGATTCTGGAAATGTTTGCAGGCAATATCTTTATCCACCGACCACCTGCTGTCCTGAAAAGGAAGTCTCAGCACACTGCCGGCTTCATAAATATATATTAAGATCACCACAGTTATTAAAAGGGAAAATTTATCAGTTAGCCGTATTGTGCTACCACAGTTTGTGTGCGTGTCCAGGAAGTTTACCGCACAATGCAGATGGGAGACAACCTTAAGTGACAAGGAGACAAATTTAATATCGCCGCAGCTGGCATTTTCAATTGTTCGGCTCCTCACGGTTTGCACCTTCTGACCGTGTTTTGGTTTAGTCGGAGATCAACTGCCTTAGCATTATAACATTTAAATTCCATCCTTTGTTCCCAAGAGGGAATCATTTGTCAAAGTGTACAGAGAGGTCTAAAGATGCAAGAGGCCCCGGCAGTGTTTGTGCAATGCGGCCCATCTGAACTCAAAGTCCTTGGTGGGGTTATAATGCCATTTGATGAGTTAGTAGATTTCAGCCTGCGGACTCAGAAATACCGCTGTGCAATTAAATTTAAGAAATTATAGGCTCAAGACAGCTCTAAATTGTATTTTTCATATATATAATAGGAATGTATTATAAATAGTATGTCTCTGGATGCTGTCACTAAATAATCTTTTATACTATGTATGTACATATCTGCATTTAATTTCATATATTCTATATGTCATTCTGAAAGGCTGACAACTGCTTATTCAAAATCGTTTTAAAGATAAAATGGCCATTTAATAAACATTAGGACATAGGCTTATTGCAGAAGTCATTAAGGAAGAGAGCTTACACTGAATATGATATTCAGTCTAATGCATCCATGTGTAAGTATGAGAAAACTGGAGAAAACATATAAATCTCCTACTTTGATTGCATGATGATCTCCTGAGCATTTCTGCCATTGTTCAATCTGTTTTGCAGCCCAGACTTCCCCTGTAGTCTTGACATCCAAAGTCAAGCTTCAAACAGACAACTTTCCTGTTAGGGGCAGGGGTGGACACTGGCAATTTGCAGATAAGTCAACAACAGAAATTCAATTACTTTGCAAATGCCAGTATTTTCAAACTCATAGCTTGAATTCACGATATGACAGACAGTTCCACTTCCATCAAATCCCGGTTTGGTGGAAGTGATTGGTTTATCAGTTCCACTTTATGCCTCAGAACATGTATCTGAAGGTTAGCCATTTCGCACACTGTGTTACGGGAACTGGGCATGCAGTTATACGCTTACTGATGTGGAGGTGCGAGGAAAGTGGTATTATGGGAAAATGTGGGAAACATTCTTGTTCATAGCGCAGCAGAAATGGCCTCTCGCCTGATTTTGGCCCTCAGGATGGGGAATATTTCATGCCTTTTTTTGAGGACAGAAGCCAGCTCGCGCCATTGGCAATGACGTCAAAACGGAAAGCGCGCGGTTAGCTACGAGGTCTCCCGCGTGATCGAGGTGCTCTGCGTCCCCTTCGAGGGAGAGACACCACACAAATGGAAAGCTAATATATATGATAATAACACACTCCGGCGATCGGGACTTACACAGTCAATTTTATAAGCTTGTGTAACTTTCGCTAGGTCATGTGGAGTTTCGCTCTACTGTGGCCGCGTTCTGTCCTTATGCCAAGAGAATTTCTTTTTTCGGCCGCCGAACACTCCTGAAGTGATTCACATCTGGCTGCTAAATGTACATCTTGAAGGACTTTTTAGGCTGCTCAAATTAAGATATGTTTTTTTTTTTTACATTTCTGTTTCTTTAAACACAAAAAAACGGCACTTAATATTCAAAATGTAACTGACGTGAATATGACGTACTGATATTTTGAACATAAGACTCCAGTCTACCTCAATTGGAACAGGAAAATATAAAAACTGAACGTAAACATTATTATTATGTTTTTTTTCTCAGATCAACACTGTACCCTAATATAGAAAAATATCACTCGCTACTTTGGAATTCAGTCAAGTACAATTGACGATGACCATTTATCCAACAAAATATATAGCTAGCATTGAGTATGCTAAGAGTGAAATCAGATCATGTTTGATACGTGATGTAGAGAATGGGTATTGTGATAATTATAGGCACAGAACGATGACCTCAGAGTCAGTGGCTTGAATCCAAGCAACTACTCTGCTCTAATACCTTTTAGTAAAGTACTTAGCCTGAATTGCTCCTTGCAGAATTTTGCTGTTGCTTAAAGGTGTCGACTAAACGATTAAACATTTCTCTAACAACCATAGGCTGTCATAAAAATTTTAAGACAGCAAAGCTTTGATGTTCAGCTCACGTGCAAATTCCACATTTCTGCATACCAGTTTCCAGGACAATATTTGCAGAAGACTTTGCTGTTTTTGTGATGGAACGTAATAAATTTGCATTATATTGACTAATTGAGCACAGGTCAAGGGGCACTTGGAATCTGGTCGGTCTTGTCCTTGTGGTGCTCCTGTCATCTACAGTAAACACAGCCTAGAGAAACCCTGCGAGACACCAAGAGAACATACAAACTCCAACCACCCAGAACAGAAACAGGATTTGAACCCCGACAATAGAGGTGCAAGGCAACAGTGCAACCCACTGCACCACTGTGTGCCCTAGAAAGTTAATGTTGCTCTAAATTAAATTATTTTCACATCGCCTTAAATCAATTTCATTATGCTGAGAGCATCATTTGCCATTTTATGAGGTCCGATGAGTGATTAGATGGTAAAAAAAATGGCAACATTTTATATGGTAAGTTGTTATGGGTGTGTAGCATTATTGAACAAGTATAAAAGATACCTTTAGTCGTGTGCCTTGTCTTCTTAATTTAATTAGAAACGTAGGATTTATCTTCTGGTGCAAAAATGACCAGATCCACATGTCAAAAGATGATTTGCTAATGTCACTGTACATAAATGAAAATTTAATCTAAAGGAGGTGTGAAGTACAATGAAGGATAATGAGGGACAAACAAATTGCCAGTGACCCAAATTATCTGCCGTATATTGATTCTTTATGAAATTTGGTCTTAATTGAAACCCAAAAACAGAGGGGATGTCATACATGGTCTTTTATATTGGCCTATCTGAAATATCTTTTAGATATCCATAAGTTTCTTTCCATTGAAGCATTTAATAAACCTGCATAAACATAATTCATTTTACAAAATACGAGCTATATGCATTATTCCTGGTGTCAAACTCAGACTACTGAGCTACTGGGCGTATGTAGCGAAAGCCAAACACGGCACAGCTCTTAGCATTCAGACGATGGGGAACGATAGCAGGTAAGGCGTGGCTGGCAGGGCAAGGGTGCGAGAGGTAAACCATCCTTAGGTAATTAAAAGAACGTAGATTAGCGGTGAATCATTTAGAAAATGACTTGGTTCAAACCAGGGCTGAGACCTCAACAAAACAATTGGTTATTAATACAGGTGACACGGCCAGATTTTATACTCGGGGTCATTATTCACATCTGTGACATCACATTCCAAAACTGTCATCTCCAGACCGACTTTAAATTTCCTTTATTTTAGATATCAGGCGCTATAGAATAAGGCCGCAAATTTACCAAAAGATAAAGTTCAAAAACATGGCTGTTGTTGTGCTTTAGCTCAGTAATTGACTTTTGTGATTTGTAGCTATTTTGGTTGGTAAATCCGCTCCTATAGAGAAAAGGCATCAATGTCACTTTTCCAGTTTTATTTCATTCAAGGACATCGCTGGGAAGAGTGAGCACAGACATTGTCTCCCAATCCGCTCCCACAGACTGCTTTGGCTGGGAATCCAGTCCGTTCCCTAGTCACATAATGTCTGTCAGTGGCTTGATCATTAAGCATCCATGGCATGTCTATAAAGCCGATGTTTCTCAGGTTTCTGTATGTCTGTCCGTCACTCTGAAACAACTGAAACATTGGAAAGAAAACAACCGACCCTTACTGATGTCCGTGCCAGAGAAAACCTGCAGCCATGCTTTGAATCATGGGTGCATTAAGGGAAAAAAAAATAAAATAAATCCCAGCCGATTCCGCAAGAATTTTTCCACTTACTGATGAAGCTTTCTGGGGAATGTAGACGCCCCTGTGAAAAGGCAACCAGTTTCTGAAAATCGAAACAATTTTCCATAAGTAAACATTCTAACATTATTACGAAGTCTTTGTAGACTTACCATGAGTTCACTGTTAAGAATTTCAACATAGCAGCATAAAGTAATTGAGCAAAGGGCTAACTGCGTTATAGGACTGAGCTGGACCTGGTTCTCCCCTGCACTGACTCAATTTCGAGGAAATGGGAAGGTATAAAGGGACACCTTCTCACTCGCAGGTTGAGTAAATCGTAGATGAAGCTCCCAGGAGCAGAGTAATCATTTTGATAATGGATGTAAGCTGTACACGTCTGCATAAGTCAGTGACAGAGAGCTCCTCAAGAGTCTGCTCCAGTGTCCGGCTTTCAGACCGTCCTGGTTGGCGTTTGAGCGAATGCGTCGCCTGCGTGTGCCGGGAGTACCGTAATGACAGGAGCTCGCATGCAGGGCAGAACTGCACACCTGCCAGTTTCGCAGCGGTCACTGCCTTGCGGTGCTTTCCCTCTGAAATCCTTCGTGAACATCAATCAAGTACTCATATCACCTCCCTCCAATACTCTGATAATGCACAGCATCATTTCTTAACGTTATTGTTCTTTCTCTTTTTGGTAGCTACACTTGATTTCACCTTAGCCACAGCTTTGCTTGACTACTGGACTGGATATTAAAATCACGGGTACATTTTAAATGTGATACTTCAATATACAAATTAATATAAGTATATATTTAATGTTTGTATGTCAAGGGTTGGCATCCCATTCAGTTGTCCCCTGCTTTATGGACTTTGCAGCCTGGGATGGTCTCCATACTCAACGTGGTGATGAAAATGGATGGATGGATAATTAATTTATTCTCGTACATGTGTTAAATGTGCTCAGGTTAACATGGTCAGTCTTTTACCTTCCTTCCAGACTGACAGCGGTCATTCGTAACGCTGGGAAATGAGTTGATCATAACAGATCCTATAGCTATGTTTCTGCCTGCTGTTCAGTGTTTTATTGTGAATGCTACACTATCCCCATTCACTCGTCGGTGATCTTATTAGGCTAAGCTGTTGCAGTTATGCCGCTGGGAACGTTAAGAATTTATGGCAAGTCGAAGTGGTCAGAAGCCGAGAATTTGTTTGGCACTGATTTGTTTGGCACATCCCACCTTGGCGGAACCCTCAACAAATGTCCAAATAATTGATAATGGATAATAAATAAATGCCTCTGTTTCGTATAATGAAACACCGCATGCCTGTGCATTAGGAATACTGACTGGAGCCAGATGTCACAGTTTAGGTAATAAATTATGAATAATGCTTTATCGGTCACAGTCTGTCATATAAGCTATTCCCCTCCTCTCCATTTGTACCCCCTTCCCCCCCACCCGGTCCAGGGGCTGGCACCCCCCAGTTTATGACAGTAAGGTCTGACATGATGTATGTCTGTGGATAGTGACAGCGTACAAACTCACAGTCGTGCATAATATAAGCTGGAGAGGTAGTGTCTTCATCGTGTTGTGGAAAAAGATTTATAATGGTGGAGGGGTACGGAGACTTTCTGAACAAATAAAAAATAAACTGAGCTGAGGCAGGGGTACACCCTGGACAGGATGCCAGTCCATCATATGGCACGAGGCTGGGGTACACCCTGGATGGGATGCCAGTCCATCACAGGGCACGAGGCTGGGGTACACCCTGGATGGGATGCCAGTCCATCACATGGCACGAGGCTGGGGTAAACCCTGGATGGGATGGCAGTCCATCACAGGGCACGAGGCTGGGGTACACCCTGGATGGGATGCCAGCCCATCACAGGGCACGAGGCTGGGGTACACCCTGGATGGGATGCCAGTCCATCAGAGGGCACGAGGCTGGGGTAAACCCTGGATGGGATGGCAGTCCATCAGAGGGCACGAGGCTGGGGTGCACCCTGGACAGGAGCCCAGAGGAACCTCAAGGTGAACATACAAATTACACTCAAATGGGAACATGTGTTAAATCACCAATACTGTTGGCCACAGTGGCCTCCCTAAGCCACTCTAATAATAATCATCATTATCATAACAGGAAAAGTTTAAATCGTCTACTCTATGAGTGGTTGTAGGATGGATATTGAAGTATGCTGTCACTAACCTAACGTCGATATTGAGTCTATCGTATTCAGTAAACCACAGGGCAAATGTCTCAACCACCAAATATTCAGCTTCACAAAGAATATCATAGTCTGTTTATTTTACATACTTTGTGAGAAGCATCATACTTTTCTGGATTTATGAGAACTGACATTTTGTCAGACCCTAAATACATTACACACCACGTATGCCTCAGTCAATCATGCGTCATTCTGTTACGTAATTCATAAATGGAACAAAAACACTAGTTAAAATGCATCAGTGTAAGTTATTTGAGCCTGTCAGTATTTAATTTAATATTGTAATACAAAGGATAAGCGTGTATTGCACATTCAGTAATGTGCATGGCATGTATGACAGCTATATGAAATGCACTTGTTTGGCCATTTTGCCTTGGGCTGTATGCTTTTCCTGTTAGCTGTCATCCACGCTTTCATATTTGAGTGGTCTGAGGAATGCTCTCTTTCTGCCTAAGTTCGGACGAAAGGGCCACTTAAAAAGGAAGAAGGTCAGGTCCCCCTTTGACGGGTGCTTCAACTTTGTGTTGACAAGCACGGGTGTTGTTACAATCTAAACATCCATGCATCCATCCTTTTGTCAACCGCGTGTACCGACTGGGGTCGTATTGGGGGCCTGCAGCCATACCTCAGATAAGGTCCAGATCAGGTGGAGTTTAAATGCTGACAGGACTAGTCATATGGGGTCTAGGTTACTGCTTTTCATCTGCTGTGGGTGAACCTGGATTTCGGTGTTGCTTTTAAAAAACACGGTTCAAACCACTGGAGGTATTTCTACACTGGATCATTAAAACCAGAGACTGACGTAAGCGGTACACAAGTATGCATGCGTGGAAAAATAATTATAATGCGCAGGGCTGTGTACAAGTTTAACTATGACAAGTCTCCAGTGAGGGACTGGTTAGCACTGGAGACAGTTAACACGTGAAGAAACAATCTAGTCAAAGACCTCGAGGATTAGGTTCCCAACAGACGACGTGAAATAAATGGAGGCTGACGCCATTGAAAAAATTAAACACACCTGTAGCTCTCGTAAAGAAATTGAAACAATAACAACAGGATACAGGGAATGTTTGCGCTGGAATCCTCTGATGTCAGCAACTGGACACTGCTTTTTCAGTTTAAACACTAAATCATGTACTTGGCCGCTATATGGCTGGAATGTTTCCTTTAAATCTCTTAAAATGTAAAGGGGCAGCAGCTGGTTCTGTTATGTAAACATATTTTCGAGCGACGTACAGCTTCACGCAGACGACTTTATGGTGTAGCTGTGAAGTGGAGCGGGAGTTTTCGGGCCGAAGCTCGAAACGTTGGCACAGGAAGGCAACCGTGGAAGGTTTCCTTACAGGCCGGGTGCCTAACGACAGAGTCGGTTCAGCGATGTGCCGGCGAAATGCTAGGGAAAGCCGTCTGCGTCTGCGTCTGAAGTTATACGGCTGACGTACGGCTGTGGGGGTTGCCGTGGGGAGTCCCCGTCTTCAACAGGACTCGCCGGTCGACTGCTTGGAGCCTGGTGACAGTGATACGGACTTATTATTTTCTGGGTTTTTGTTTGGTTGGAAGGCTGTCTAGAGACTTGTTTCTGTCTCATTACTCTGTTTGTCTGACTGCTACCTCTAATTCACCTGCTTAGCACACCTTCCCGGAACGTCCCGTGCTGCCTGTAAAATCCCTAATGGAGCAGGTGCCTACACAGCTGCTCGTCGGGGGTAAAGGGGATGCCAGGCATCTGTGTGACAGCCGCCATGTTAATAGTCCCCATGAGGCAGTTACCGTATGTATGAGGTACAGTCGAGGCCTCATTAGAACATTCTTACCATTCACTGTGCGAAGGAAGGCTGCCAGTCGCTATATTCGTTTCATTGACTGTGCTAGCCATTACAGAATCCATATGTAGCTTTTGAATTAATGTATTTCTGTGCTTCATTTCTTAACTGTTGTTTTGCTGCCGTGGCACAGTATCACAACGGGTAGCCCTGTCGTCTCGCACCCCACGGCCCAAGGGTCTGAATCCCACCAATGCACCGTGGTTTCTGCACGTTGCACGGATCTCCTCCGAATGCTGCGGTTTCCTCTTGCAGGCGTGCAGGTTGGTGCCTTAGCTTCTCTAAATTGCGTGTGTTCTCTGATTCACCCACTGAACATACTGACAAGCACCAGACCCTTTATCGATCGTGAAATACGCACAATTCCCAGGTAATTCCATAAATGGACGATTCTGCGCACTTTCAGCCAGTTTCCGCTCGTGCGTTCTTCCATATCGCAGTGGGTCGTCCTCCTTTTTCACATGTTGCACATCTCAAACTCCTCGTTCACCTGGGGAGTGACAAAGTTCCTGCTGTTCTTCAAGGGCAGGCAGCGATCACTTCTCCATGGCTACCCTACTAGATGGCGAACCATTCTGCTTCAGAAGGGCGCCGAAGTGAAAAGTCCTCTGGATTCTTACTGAACTGCTGGAGAGGCCTTGTGGGTGAATTCCTAATGTCGACGTGGGAGAAAAAATAGTTTTAATCAACTGTTAAGTTGATACGAGACAGAATTCCAGACATCTCTTCAACAAGTGTGAGTTTTCAGTGCTTCAATATCCTGAGGGGTCTAGTCTAGATTCTGGCATGCTTTTTCCTATGCGAGTACATCTAATTAAATTTCAGTTTAAACTCTCGCACCTGGGGCACTGCTTTATCCCAAGAAATTTACAAAGCTTACCGTTTGTTCATTTGTGTATTTTGTTGTAGGCACTTCAGAAAAAAAAACAAACTGCTATCTATAGGCATGGAAGCAAAGTCCCTCCGTGAGACATCGAACAATCACATTAACCAATACTGTACATCGATCCAAAAGTGGGCATATTACTTGGTGATAAAGCAACTGAAATCCCATCTTTCTTACTCTTGGTGATGGACTGGCATCCCATCCAGAGTGTACCCCAGCCTTCTACCCTGTGATGGACTGGCATCCCATCCAGTGTGTACCCCAGCTTTATGGCCTGTGATGGACTGGCGTCCCATCCAGGGTGTATCCCAGCCTCGTGCCCTCTGATGGACTGGCATCCCATCCAGGGTGTACCCCAGCTTTATGGCCTGTGATGGACTGGAATCCCATCCAGGGTGTGCCCCAGCCTCATGCCCTGTGATGGACTGGCATCCCATCCAGAGTGTACCCCAGCCTTCTACCCTGTGATGGACTGGCATCCCATCCAGTGTGTACCCCAGCTTTATGGCCTGTGATGGACTGGCATCCCATCCAGGGTGTACCCCAGCTTTATGGCCTGTGATGGACTGGCATCCCATCCAGGGTGTACCCCAGCCTCGTGCCCTGTGATGGACTGGCATCCCATCCAGGGTGTACCCCAGCCTGGTGCCCTGTGATGGACTGGCATCCCATCCAGGGTGTACTCCAGCTTTATGGCCTGTGATGGACTGGCATCCCATCCAGTGTGTACCCCAGCCTCGTGCCCTGTGATGGACTGGCATCTCATCATATACATAAATACAGTGGTATCCAAGGGCTCACGACCCCTAGTGAAAATGATCTTTTTCATTCTTTTGTAACTGAATACTAAACTGTTCAATCCTAATTCTATTATCAGCATAACGATTTGAGTGAAAAGCTGAATCCATGAAAAACTGTGAATTTCACCATTCCTTCCTTTTGCCTTTATAACAGTGTATGCTCAAGCTAGCATGGGCTCCACCAGTTCGTGGTGATTCATGTTATACCAGCATGCTTTGAGAACGTTCCAGAGTTCATTTTGATATGTTACTCAGTGCTAGGCTCTCTCGCTCTTCAAGGGCCTCCATAAATGCTCGTCGGGGGTGAGATCTAGTGAGGTGCCGGAAAGTCTCACTCAGTAATCCTGGCTCTTCTTTGGTCTTCAGGTATAGCGCTCTTGTAAAGCTCTGAGGTATTTCTGGCATCATTGTCCTGCTGCTGTACGAATCCTCCTCCACAAAGATCCAAACCAAAAGGTGTAGCCTGTCTGAAGAATGGAGTGGTACTTTTCCGCCATCAGGGTATAGTCGATTCGGTGCAGGTGTCCAACACTAGATTAGGCATTAGACCCCCAAACTGGAATATTCCCACCACCATGTCTCACTATTATTAGGATACACTGTGGTATCGATCTCTCTTCTGTTCATTTCCTTATGTAAACCCTTCTGGTACTGCCATAAATCTCAAACTCAGATTCATCATTTAATCTGACATTTTTCTACAAACTGACCCACTGTGAAAGGCTGGAATGTCATAGCCCATTCTAAAATCATCCAAGATTAAATGAAAAAATTCCCAAAAAATTTAAACGTGGTCTCAGACCCCGCTGTATACGTGAGTGTACATAATCACGCACAGCTTCTAAAAGTTATACACAAACAGAACAATGTGTTTGCCATCATCTTAATCTGCTTTATACACAAAGCCTTTGCTCCATCAGAGGAAAGAAACAAACTTTGTTTTATTTGCCATATCATTCATTATGAGCATTAAATATTTATTCAAGCTTCATGTTTCATTGTTCAAACAACGACACACTGATATACTGAAACGGCATATTAATAGAAGAAAGATCGCTGCACAAATATTTAACGGAAACGTTGAATATTAACAAAAATGTACATCGACTGAATGCCTTGCAGTGTGTTCACGTGGATTGGCAATCAGATTTAATTTCCTTTTCACTGATATACGTTCTACGCCTGTCAGTTATGATGGGTTTGTGCATAAAGGTACTGTTTGGAAAGGTTCTTAAATAAGAACCATAGTAAATCTTGAAATAACTTCTTTTGCAACACAGTTTAGGATTTCAGCTTTAGAATTATTTCCCCAGTACAAAACAAAAAAGCCTATTTCCCTCAAGACAGTGTTTGGAGTACAGGTCTCTTTAAGACTGATACTTAAATTCATTTTATATACCGTAACAGTTAGATGGGGTGATGTATCCCGTAGGCTTTCAGATATTTATAAATGGGTTGTGTTATAAAGCGTTACAAGCATTTATTTGGATGAGTTAAACTCACACATTTTTGTTGCTGCTGTTCTTGCTTATAATTGAACGAGCTCTGGCAACTGCGGTAAATCATAAATATAACTTTAATCTAATTTGTCATTAGTATACAAAGGAATTTGAATTGCATAATTAAACATAACATACACTTATTTGTATAAAAGCATAGCGGAGACAACTTGCTTTCTGTAGCTAAAAGGCAAGGCGGTACAGAAATGCACTGAACAGCAGAGTGATTCAGCCTTGCTTTTTTTTTTGTGAGGCTTTGTGTCAAAATGTGCAGACAAAACAGCCCAGACGAACTGTGACAAAAAGCCGTTGGGGGTTTCGAGCCGCTCGTGCTGGTGTGGTAGAAGGCGAAACCCCAGGAGTTTCTCCAGAAGATCCCTCAGATGCCCTGCGGGATCGAAGACTGGGGAATATTTATTTATTTACTTATCTGTTTGTTTGGTTGGTTTCGAGAGCCTGTGGGAGATAGTTAACTTTGTCCTCGGTCTCCTCAATCCAAAAGGTGACAAGCTGTGTTCCGTGGACTGGAGCGATGCCATTCTGTAGCGTGTCACTCCCCAGCTGGGAGGAAGCGGCGAATTGCGGGCTGCGCGTGTCTCCAAGGAAGCAGACATGATGGCAAGTGATGAGGCGTCGAGGTTGGCTGAAGTACGGCGGTAACGAGGCGGGCAGGGAGGGGTCTGTACTCGCCCAGTATGAGACGACAGAGAGCTGCATGGAAAGAAACATCTGCGCAAGTCGACAGCGGTCGTCCCGTGGTGGGCACGTTGAGTCCCAGGCCTCGAGATAGGACCGTGATGTATTACGGTGCATTACCTGTCAAGAAACCCGTCCTGTGCCAAGAACGAGTGACCTACACCATCATGGCACAGACAGGACTGTGCAGACCAGGTGTTCTGCTGTACAGGTGTTTATGTTTATTCATTAGTGATGCGAAAATTGACAGCTGTGTCTGACCGTGTTACATCTATCCCAGATGGACTGATGAAGATTGGGCAGGTGCGCGGGGGAGTGGCCTCATGATCATCCTTGGTTTAATGATCAGAATTGAGCAAAGGGTGTGGCCTATTAATGTGAAAATGGGATGTGGCTTAATGATAAGAAATGGGTACAAAAGCGGAAGATAATAGTAAGATGTAAAGATGTTTTTCTGCTATTGTGGCTCTTTCTAGGTCTAAGATTCAGTCTGAGGAACTTGTTCATTTTTTGGTGAAATATGCTTTCATTAAAACTATTGTTAGATCCATATTCCTTAGCAATTCTAACTTCAGTTACTTCAACTCTTCCTCAAAGCCGATCCAGACGAGTAAACACTGTGCAAGGTTACTGATCTCTTCTGTTTTTGACAGATGTACAGTAACTCTCAATAACAAACCGGTACCTGCCACCTAAGGATCAGACTCACACTTGTAATAGGACTGATGTTTACATGAGCAGTCATCAGAAGTTCTTTTGGATGGTGAGCAAAGGTATAGTGTGAGAGGAAAACTTCAGGGCACTTTCACATGAGTCATGAAATCCAAATACATTCAGAGACAAAGTAACAACATGCTAGATATCCATCCATCTAGCTGCTTATGCTGTGCAGGGTTACAGTAAGCATGAAGTCTCTCCCAGGAGACACAGGACACACTGGTCAAGATGCCAATCCATCTCAGGCGGCATGCACACACACAAACAGACAATTCAGAGCCACCCATCCCTCCAACCCTGGAGGAAAAACCCACAAACACAAGGACAACAGGCACACACAGAGTGAGTACTGGAGTCACACCACACACAGAGTGTGTACCGGAGTCACACTACACACAGAGTGTGTACTGGAGTCACACCACATAGAGTGTGTACCGGAGTCACACTACACACAGAGTGAGTACTGGAGTCACATTACACACAGAGTGTGTACTGGAGTCACACCACACACAAAGCACGTACTGGAGTCGCACCACATAGAGTGTGTACTGGAGTCACACCACACACAGAATAAGTACTGGAGTCACACCACACACAAAGCACGTACTGGAGTCGCACCACATAGAGTGTGTACTGGAGTCACACCACACA
>JAACJT020000110.1:3354845-3382222 GCA_009936485.2 Gymnarchus niloticus | reverse complement strand
CCCTGCTCCGTGACAGTGAGGGAGGACAGTCAGATGGACAGTCACCCTGCTCCGTGACAGTGAGGGAGGACAGTCAGATGGACAGTCACCCTGCTCTGTGACAGTGAGGGAGGACAGTCAGATGGACAGTCACCCTGCTCCGTGGCAGTGAGGGAGGACAGTCTGATGGACAGCAGCGTGTAGGAGGAGACAGCCACCCTACTCCGTGACAGTGAGGGAGGACAGTCAGATGGACAGTCACCCTGCTCCGTGACAGTGAGGGAGGACAGTCAGATGGACAGTCACCCTGCTCTGTGACAGTGAGGGAGGACAGTCAGATGGACAGTCACCCTGCTCTGTGACAGTGAGGGTGGACAGTCAGATGGACAGCAGCATGTAGGAGGAGACAGTCACCCTGCTCCGTGACAGTGAGGGAGGACAGTCAGATGGACAGCAGCGTGTAGGAGGAGACAGTCACCCTGCTCCGTGACAGTGAGGGAGGACAGTCAGATGGACAGTCACCCTGCTCCGTGACAGTGAGGGAGGACAGTCAGATGGACAGCAGCGTGTAGGAGAAAGCAGTCATGTGATCTGGTTCAAGTGCAGGTTTTGTGGCTTAGATGACGGCAAGTTGGTCAGGATGGACCAATGACGGCGAGGGAGGGCGTGGTCGGCCTACAGATAAATTAGGGGGATCTCTTGAACCCGGACCTATGAAAATAACACCTCAGAGAGTGGGGCAAGGGGAGAAAGAAAGGTGCATGAGCAAAGCAGCAATTTTAGATGGCAGAGCAATTACAATTAAACAGCAAGATCTCCTGCATGACTATATAATGCAGCATAACCATGAAATGTGGACATAGGCATGATGAATCCCAGAATGGCAGCACTCCAACAACACACAGCAATGTGTGAAGCAGGAGTGACAGCATTGGGGGCTGGGGGGTCATATGAAACCACAAGATCAGACAGATATTCTGGAGCCAAGCCATGCAAGGTCTTATAGGTTAGCAATAGTGCTTAAAGTCAGTGCAAGACTTCACAGGAAGCCAATGTAAAGATGACAATACAGGACTAATACGATCGAACTTCCTAGTTCCGGTTAGACCTCTTGGTGCAGGATTTTGCACCAGCTGAAGTCTGTGTAAAAACCCAGAGTTACATCCAGAGAACAGAGCATTACAATAGTCTAGTCTGGAACTGATAAATTCATGGGTTAGTTTTTCAGCATCATTGAAGGACAGCGTCTTCCGAACCTTGGCAATATTCCTCAGATGGAGAAAAGCTGTTTTAGTGACATTCCTAATGTAAGCATCAAAAGACAGGTCTGGGTCCACTAAGACACCAAGATTTCTGACTAATGTGCTTGGTTTAAGTGAGGATCCATTAAATTTTATATCAATTATCTGTTCTCGAACCACTCTAAGACCAAGCAGCATTACTTCTGTTTTATCTTGATTTAGGAGTAAAACATTGCTAGCCATCCAGTTCCTAATATCTAGCAGACAATCTTTAATCTTTGACATTTGTGACGATTCTCCAGGTTTAACTGATACTTATGGTTGTGTGTCATCAGCACAGCAGTGGAAATCAATACCATATTTTCTAATTATGTCACCAAGTGGCAGCATATGCCAGATGAACAGCAGTGGGCCCAACGCAGATCCTCCTGGAACGATATATCAACTCTGCTGCAGTCAGTATTCATTGTTAACATGTACAAACTAGTAACAGTCTGTAGGCAGGACTAGGCCTGCTCTTAAACAACAAATTAAGGATTCTGGTGGATGTAACAGAATGTTGTGGTCAATAGTATCAAATACCACACAAAGATCTAAGAGCACCAGCAAGGAAAAAGAACCCCGATCCAAGGCCGTGAGTAGGTCATTTGTTACTTTCACTAATGCAGTTTCAGTACAGCGATGTTGTCTAAACCCAGATCGAAATGCTTTATGATGTTACTCTGTAGGAAGGAGTACAATTGTTTTCCTACTATTTTCTCCAAGACTTTAGAGAAAAGGCGAAGGTTGGAGACAGGCCTGTAATTTGCGAAGCCACTAGTATCGAGTTTAGGTTTTTTAAGGACAGGTTTGACAACAGCTACTTTTAGCGATTTTGGTATATATCCACGACTTAGCGATGAGTTAATAAAGTTTACTAAGTTACTACTAATATACGGAGCAATCTCTTTAACGAGCCTAGCAGGAACAGGATCTAACATGCAGCTAGCTGCTTTAGTGGAGGATATCAGGTTCAGAAACTCAGATTCTCCTTTGGGGTAAAGGAATCCAATGATCCTGCATTATTTCTATCCACTACAACAGGACTGAGTGGAGTCTGGTGGCAATCTGTGGCAGGGTTACTACTTTGGATTATCTTCCTGATGTTAGCTATTTTTTTCACTGAAGAATGTTATGAAACCATAGCTTCTGAGAAAGGTTGGAATCTATGCCTGTACCTCTGAACGATACTTAGCTAATTTAGACATGGAATCAAACTGGATCCTAGCATTGTTTTTGTTATTTTCTATAAGCTTGGAGAGATACGTGGATCTGGCTGAATACCATTATAGCATTTATCCTGAGGGGTGACCTATCCTTTCACAAATAGGGGAGAGAAGATGCAGTGCGAGAGGAAACTTCTAGGAGAATGTAACAACATAAAGATACAGCCAAGAGGTTGGCGTCAGGACTGATCACCGCGGACTTCCACTTCCTGTCTCGTCACAGAGCCACGCAGATAATTCCATACCAGCACCAGTTAAAAAACTGCCTGATTTGCTGAACTTTGCATTTTTCTTGCCTTGAGATCAGGCAATTACAGGCATCCTTTGGTGAAATAAAACTGTAATAAATCAGGATGAATACACAATGCCTTAGTCCCCTCCCTATTACGGACTACATATTGATTTTCATGTATATTTAAGCCTTGGGATTACCTAAAAGCTGTCATGTATGTTTTTAGATGAGGGAAGTAGTGGGGGTGAGGTCAGTCCCATTGGCATCCAGTAAACATTTTAATGCACAAACTTGGCCTACATAAATTCTAATTTACATTTACACAACCCATCAATTACCCTTCCCAGGCTCAGGCTAGATGTGTGTCAGAGAACTGCAGTCTCGAATACGGATTAACTCGTGTTTGTAAAAACAACATCCAAACAAGACAAGCGTTTCAACGCTTGGGTTTTTTCAAGCAAGTTTACTGTTTTAAATTCACTGCCTAACATGGATGCTCAGATCTACAAACTCTAATTTACAACACAAAAATGTACATGCCCAAGCTGATTCGAACACATTTCTTACTCGTGAACGATTAAAGTACTCCGGCTAATGTCAGCTGAGTTTGCTGTGATAAAATAATCATGGATTTCATGTGTAAATGTCTTACAAAATGCTCAAAATTGTTGAATTGCTGCCTGAAAATATTTTTAGAAGTTTATATGGTTCATATCTTATTACTGATTCATAGGCATTTGTGTGTGTGTGCGTTTTTTTTTTTTTGTGTGAGCATGTATCCTGTGATGGACTGGCATCCCATCCAGGGTGTACCCCAGCCTCGTGCCCCGTGATGGACTGGCATCCCATCCAGGGTGTACCCCAGCCTCGTGCCCTGTGATGGAGGGCAGAGAAAAGGAGGTGACATGCAGGACAAAGCTTGGGCTGAAGTTCACTAATGCTCTGTACAGCTACCACCGCAGAACCTATTGCAGCCTACTCTCCCTCAGGAGTCGTGGGTCAAGAAGGATCGATTGTAACCTATAACAGTCTCCCACCCAGTGATTAAGAGCAGCATCAAGCTCAACAGCTCAGTGATGGATCTCTTGATTTAATTGAGGGATTGTGGGGAACGATGGATGGCTCTAGGGTGGGGGGAATTCTATTAAGTCCAATGCCAGAAACATTTAGATGCATCAACCCGTATGGAATTGCACCCTTACAGATCTGTGTTTCATAGAGAGACTTCCTTCCACTCCCCACGTCACGAGTCGCGCCCATAAGCAGGATGAATTCACGAAGTGTTGCCCTTATCCATGGGTCAACCTTGACAAAGGTTGCAGCCTCTAGTTCTCCAGTGAGAAGGAAAATGGCCTCGCAGGATTGCCTGCAACTACATGGGGAGAGTAAACTGAAATGAAATGTGCGACTTTCAGCATTTACACTTTTGAATATTGTTTCGGAATTTCTTGAACTCTCGTTTTTTCAGGCCTCGTGCCTTGAAATGAATTTCCTTCCATTGCTTCATTGTATACACCAACCCAATCTGTCACGCGTTCAAAACCTGCTTTAGTCTACTGTGAGTGGATTTCTACAGAGCGCGGCCGCTGGATGCAGTCTGCTTCTCTTTAACTGTGTCTTGAGCTGTGAGCACCACCAGGCCCTGTCTGGAAATTAGCATGAATTATGTCTGCCAGCAGGGGGCCCTGCAAGAGTATAGGATAAAATCCATATGTACAGTTTAAAGAGGTTTTCTTTGTGTGCCAAAGAAAAATTTACTTTAAACCCTAAAAAGTGACACAATTTTTTTTTCTTTAATGAAAGCTTTTTTGTCTTCTACTTAAAATCCATATCTGTAAATTTATTGTAGGAAACCTAATTTAATATGTTGAAATTTATACCAAAATCCCCTAAACATCGGGCCTTGAGTCATTAACGACTTCTAAGACAGATTAGTTAAATTACTTCAGCGTGAAACTGTGAAAATGGTTTTTTAATTGATTTATCGCATGTCTTGCATCCCAGAAATTGGCAGACTGTTATTAAATTCAATTGTACTTTTCACAATCAAGGTCAGGGTCCCGGGTTCGAATGTGACTGTCGTACGTATTTAGGGGGCGGGTTCTAAACAAGAAGGCAGGACTGTTAGCTTTTTGTTTTTCTTTTCCAACGTTCCATCTATCCATCAGTCGTCCATACCCAGTTACCTGGTTCAGGATCACAGTTAGCCCAGAGAGACAAAGGACACCATGGACAGGATGCCAGTCCATAGTGGGCTAACACTTACACACTCAGGTACAGGCTATAGGTACCAATCCATCTAGGCCACGTGCTTTTGGAGGGAAAGGCACACAGATACAGGGAGGCTGAACCAACTCCACACAGAACAGGGGGCAGATGGGAGGTGATAAGGTGAGAGACCACCTCACCACCCTTTTCTAATCGCTCACTTTTAACATTCATGAATTCAACGGTTCTCCCCACGAGCCTGCTTCAGCTGGCTGACACGACGGCCGTTTAAGCGTGACGATTCCAGTCAGCGTGCTCCAAAGTTATTGTACCAGCGGGCAGCTTCAGGAAAGTTTAACATTAAGGTCTTTTTATGTCACTTGGTCAACGGCCGGTCTTGTTGTAACTTGTTGTCCATTTAACCCGTTTTGCCAAGTTTGAGCATTTACTACGACAGTTAAGCAGCATATACTCTGTTGGCTACCTCCTGCACAATGCCTCTTACTGCCAGAGTCGCGATCCAGGCATGTAACTGGGGCTATTGCTCATGTCAGATTATGAAACCCGTTTTGTCACAGTCGTAAGCCGGGGTCTTCACTGTGCGTTTCTTAACACGCCACAGCAGTTAGCATAAAGACCACTGGGATGACGGCTGGTTAAGACGAGTCCTTCTGCAGAATGGGCAGCCTGGGATTAACGGCCTTGTATGTTGTGCTAAAACGCGAAGAAAGTGCAGAAAATACAAAGATTATGGGCTTGTCATAATTTGGTAGACTGGTTTTGGACTTGAGTGGAAGACAAAGAAATAAACGAAATCCCATTTGAAATTTCAGCACTCAGTAATTCTCATCATCTCTAATCTCGGTAAATCTTGCTGAGAGCCTGAGGCCGAGAATGCTTGCTGTATTTTAGCGGGAACCGCAGGTAAATTTAACGGTTCCTGGAAAGCCTTCTGTGTTTCCATTTAAAGCGGGACACCCCCCTCCCCCTCCTGGGCCCGAGATGTTAAAAGCGGGGCTGGGTTGAGGCGCTCGATTTGAAAGCCCCCGCTTCTTTGCACCATTTGGATGTCGATCACCTCATACGAGACACACAAACACTGATATGAGTGTAATAAGAAAAGTCTTGTATGGTGTTAGCACTCGTCGGTTGGTAGACATGGGCTGCAGACTATTAGAAGGAAATGAAACGTGTGTAATTACACTGATGCTGGGTAATGAAACATTTTGACTCATCCTGTTTTCTTTGACAAAAACCTCCATGCACACACATATTAATAATATTAATAATAATACTGCAAGAACACTCCATGTCCAAAATGTTACTTTCTGCGTGGAAAACATAGCAAAAAATATCCATCTGTCCTTTTCCAGCTGCTAATTATGGTCAGGGACGCAGGCAGGCCTGAAGCCTATGCCAAGCAGTTGGGGGCACGAGGCTGGAGTAAGCCCTGGATGGGATGCCAGTCCATCAGAGGGTATGAGGCTGGGATACACCCTGGATGGGATGCCAGTCCATCACAGGGCATGAGGCTGGGATACACCCTGGATGGGATGCCAGTGCATCACAGGGCAAGAGGCTGGGATACACCCTGGATGGGATGCCAGTCCATCACAGGGCAAGAGGCTGGGATACACCCTGGAAGGGATGCCAGTCCATCACAGGGCAAGAGGCTGGGATACACTCTGGATAGGATATAATGCAATTACATGATCTCTAAAAACCTAGGGAAGTTCAAGAAAGAGTGTAATATTAAATTGTGTTCAATCTAACAGTTTTATGCAAAACACGGTTGATTGTTACAGTGTTTTACTTTAAGATTTGTTTCTGTGGCAGTGTTGGTGTGCTGATCTTTCTGAGGTATCTCTATGGGTGAGAGGAGAGATGAGACCCTAATATTAACCCTAACCCATTGTAGGGCTGAGGTAGTATCTACCATGCCATGGTGGGTGGAAATGCCCGCAGTGGGATGGACAGGCTGAAGGTCTGGAAGCGTGGCAGAGAGATCAACAAGCCATGTCTTCCTGCTGAAATGGTCCTGGAGCCTGGCTCACCTCTCGGATGGACAGGCTGAAGGTCTGGAAGCGTGGCAGAGAGATCAACAAGCCATGTCTTCCTGCTGAAATAGTCTTGGAGCCTGGCTCACCTCTCGGACGTTGAGAGCCAGCGATCCGAGTCACACCGAGGCGGGACCATGTTCCAGTTTCTCCCAGTCTACCGTCACCACCAGGTGGCTTATTTACAGATGAATTTATATTGTTTACGGGCATACACAGACACATTACAAAAACAGATTAACATACAGCCCGTGGCAGTCCTCTACCACAGTGTCACATTTTAGAGTGTCAATGTTGTCTCATCCCTGGTTGCTGCCACAATAGGGCAGGATCCACGAATGGCACAGACACGGGGGTACAGGGCAGGTGCAGATTTAAATGTCTGGTGAATACATCTTCAACTATGTAAAACATTTAAAAGTCCACACAGCGAGACCATGGCTGGACAATAGGATCACCTTCCACATTAAGGCTGCCACACATTGATTGATTGATTGATTGATTGATTGATTTTTACCTCCTCTGTGTGGGCACTCCATTTGGTTCAGCTGAGAGCTTCCTTGTAAAGCACAAACTCAAACTCCACCCCTTCTTGGTCATACCAATCATAGCCAAATTAAAACACAAGATTTACGAACACAGACCTTTTAACACAAAATACAGACAGATGTTGCATTAACACGTAACCAGGACAGAAATATGGTGAATGTGAAATAAATATATAAATGAGTATGTGATGAATTGTCTCTCAGTGAATGGTTGCTTCTAAAGTCATGTTTTCCACTTCCCATGTAGAACAATAAAGTTCATTCAAAAGATCGCCTGTGTTTGGCAGTTTGGAGACGAGAAGCAGCTCGTTGTATTTCAAAAACTAAAGGTAAGTACTGCACTACAAAGCAAACAAGCAAACAAATTTTGAATGAAATGTTGTCCTGAAATTGCTTTAAGATGGTGACTTGACAATGTGTTGGTGTGTATACCTACAAACACTGCTGTGAAGGGGTAGAGAAATGTATCGCTAGATTTTAGCAGCTGCTCTGTTAGGAGATCCTCTTCTGTCACATTTATTTACTGAGCAGATAAATAATTGTCCAAAATACAAGTGAGAAAGCCTGGGGTCCTATAGGGTGAGCCAGCCTCTCTGGAGCAGTGGGGGTTGAGACCCTGGCTGGGGGCTGACTGTGACATCTACAGGACTCAGTCCCATGGCCTCCCGACATCTACAGGACTCAGTCCCATGGCCTCCCGACTTCTACAGGACTCAGTCCCATGGCCTCCCGACTTCTACAGGACTCAGTCCCATGGCCTCCCGACTTCTACAGGACTCAGCCCCATGGCCTAGCAGATACATCCTCAGATCCCTAACCTGCAGAGCTGCACACTGCCTGAGTTGATGTTGTGTAGATTGCAAAGATCAGAGCGATCCATTCCGGTTAGCATGGTAAATAGAGAAGTCTCTTTGCTTGTGGTGATATTTTTATGGCATGCCTGTATAGATCACTGTCCTCCTTCTGACCACTCTTCCTGCGGGGGGTTCCTGATGTCACTCCCCGGCAATATAGGGCACAGGGCTGGGGAATAACTCGGACTGGGTGCCAATTCATTGCTATTGTCTTTTAGTATTCAAAATAATTTGTTTCATGGGGGGAAAATCATTGTGACGATCATTTCCAATGTCGTTTTACAAGGATGACTTCGCTGGAGAAATCAAGCCAGTACTTCCTGTTAGCTGCCAGTGATATCATGACAAAAAAAAAATAAAAATTCTAGAGCAGACCAAAGCAACGGGCTGTGTTTGAGGTACAGTAATGAAAATGCCCTGATCTGTCTGTCCATCATACATCCATCTGTCCATCTTCCAACCTCTTATCCGAGCCCAGAATGATGCATTGATGCCATCGCTAAGCAGAAAATGATTTCTCCTCATTCTTAAAAAAAATCTACTAATACAATTCAAATAGAAAGAGAAAAGGAAACCCATCTGTATCATGATTTGAATTTTTCTATAAGTCTCATGAGAGGAATCTTCTCCCCTCTACGGGTCTATTTTTTTTTCCTGAGATCTCAGGAAAGGACTTCCTTTTCATTTGGAGAGTAAAGCTAATTAAACAAATTTCTGACATTTTTATTCAATGGTTTGACAGTTTCTCAGCAGCCTTATTTCCATTTATAAGTGCAACCACGCCAAAGAGTCCGATAAGTGGCCTAATTAAGCATTTGAGTTTCTCTGTCAGACAGGCTGGCCCGGCTGGTAATTGCATTAATACGTTCAGATTGAGACAGTTTGTTTGAGATTTATTTTTGTCACCCAAATTGTTTCTGTAAGAATGCAATTTTCAAGTCTGGTTTGCGTTTAAAAAAAAAAAGACAAATAATTCAACTGAGGAGGACAAAAAAAAGATTTAGTTTCAGTGGTATATTATTTCTGACAGAGTTACTAATCCCGGTGAATGGGGATCCTACAGAAAGCATTTCTGTGAAAACAGATAATTCTGGCAGTTACATGTTCATGTATACCATCGATCAGCATATTAACCCCTATTCATGATTAATTGCTTTTGCCCTGTGTTGTGAGGGATAGGCTCCACAACCCCACCACCCCCCCACCCCCAGAGAAGGGGTGGAAAGATCGAAAAATGGATAGATGCTTTGCTTTATCGCTGGTGTAAACACCACCTTGTGTAAGGTTACAATGCCAAGGCATCTATTACCATTTGACCTGAATTACATTGCTGTGTCCTTAACCATCACGCCACCTGCTGCCCTACTTTGTTTGCTGTTCTGTAATACACAGTCAGCCTGGATTGCATTCCAGCCTGTGGCTGTGCTGCTTTTCGATAATGTGAGGCGCCTCAAGATAACTCTGATAGTACAAAAAACTTTAAACTTTACAGAGCACCCTTTTCACGTTTCAAGAAATACAAGTCCTTTGTAGCAGTGGTAGAGTAAGGTTAAAGTTTCAGAAGAGTCAGTAGCGCTAATGTTTTATCGTCCATTTTATTTTCATTTGTACAACGCTACTGGAATGTTATTTAAAATGTTGAACTGTAAACCCCTTTGCCCCCCCCCCCCCCGTCATTTCAAGGCTAGATCATTATACCAAACCGTTTAGAAAATCTACTGTTGTGTGATTTGAAATAGTCCTGCTGCAGTGTTAAATGCAGGCACCCTGAAATGTGAAAAATGTAAAATAAATGTTAAAATAATAACCAAGGGGCATCATTTAAAATATTGCAAACAAGGCCACAGTGAATAAACAGCATACTCCTTGTGCTCAAAAAGTAAGGTATGAACACAATTACCACGGAAAATGGGGAATAATCTTTTAAAAGCTTGCCTTTTGCTTCACAAGAGACCTTATCTATAAAGATGGTTGGTGGTTCTCAGTTGACACAGATAGCTTTAGCTGAAGATGCGGTCACCCGGTATGGATGTATGCTTTACTCTAATGGATATGAATACAACATAAAGTCTTAATTACTGCGTTTTAAATCCAGTGATGCTAAGGTTTTACATTTAAGTGCTGAGATTTGCCATCCGCCAGGATACGCCTACCTTTCCTTGCCTGGAAGCTGAGTCAGGCCATCTTTCAAGCTTAGTAAATCCCTCTGAGTGACTATCCCTGCTGGAAGTATGGATTGGACACTGACACTTCTGTGGTCATCACTTTGCTCCACTCGTTTATAGGATGTGAAATATAATGAATCTTGACCATAGTGTACTAAAGGAGCCTACTTTTTTTTTCCCCCACTGCAGTGGATTGATTCAGACCTTTACTCTCCGTGTTGCTCGAAAAGTAGCTGACTCAGAATGTAAAGAAACAAAACTGGTCTTTTCTGCTTTTGGCTTGGGGAACATCCAGTTTCCAGCTTTGCACCCTGTGCTGCTTGGGCTAGCTCCAGGCCCCGTAATCCTGTACTGTGTAAGCGTCAGGAAATCGAGTAGATGGATGCATAAATGTAAACATAACATCTGGCCATCTTTACTGGAAAACAATCGGGTGTTTCGGTTAACTTCTCAAAAGAGCAAATGTGCTGGAGGAAAAGACATGAAGTCTCAAAGGAGATCGTTTCTGAGAAGTTGGCATATGTACATCTGGCCTTCATGTGTGACGTCCTACATGTAAACAACATACATTTAGCTCTGCGTCATTCTCATCTCGAGATAAGGTTGGGCAGCCTTGCAGAGGGCGTCATCTTGAGAATGTTCTTCTTTGGGTGCTACTGGTTCTTTCGATCGTTTCTGCTCCTCTGTGGTCTCCATTACAGCCTCTCCAAGGAGAAGATTTCAGCAATCGGGACCTGTAGCCACTTTTTGTTAGGTTAAACTGATTGCTATCGTGCAAATCACCCATGACAAAATGAGAGTGGGGAATTTATTTCCATGTAACGTTATTAACTGCATGGACCACGGTGTCGGCATAAGTTCTTTTTTTTTTTTTGCCCTGATATTAGAGGCATATGCATCTGGGAATTGTAGCGTTTGCAGGCCTTTAGAAAACACAGGCGTGGTGAAGGGGTGAAGGGCAGCGCTGGAGGTGAAGCGTGTGAAGAAGATCTATGGTGAAAGAGGAACCCTCATAATCCCCGGAGTTTTGTGTTGGCGCCCTGTGTCCTCACGTCGCGATCGCGTGACGGGTTTTTGCAAGAGCGCCTCCGTTTTTTTTTTTTTTAAGGCGTGATGTGAAGCACCTGGCCCCTAAGAGATCAGGAATAATCCTGCTTTATTTTCCACAACATGGCCATCTTGTCTCAATTCTGCGCCCGGAGGGATTTAAATAACAAAGTTGGGAGTTTCGACCCATCAATCTTCCTCATGTACTTAAATAAATAAATGCTGTTTCGAAGTGTTTTGCGTGGGAGGTCAGTAAACTGGAACTAAGTGCAAAGGTTTTGGAATCCAAATCTGACGTGTGGAATTTCCTTTCTGTCAGATTTAAATCTCATGGATGATTTCAAAACCACAAGGTCAATTTCTTAATTATCCCAATCAGTGATTTAATACTCTTTTCCTTAATTCCTATTTCTCGATTTTATTATTGATTAACGTAGGTATGATTAATAAATTTAAAAACAACGGTTCTCAGATTTTGGCAGGAAGACAGTCGCCACACCCAGTGACCGATGAATTAGAATGTAATAGTGTTAGGCTAACCCCCTAAAATGTGATATTAATGCAATGCAGCATTAAAGACTGTCAGAAGAACTGAAGATATGCATCTTAAGGGAGTATTGAGATGTCTGAAATCAACCTATGCCTTTTTAGTGTCATTGCCCAAATTAGCTTAGCTACACATCAACTCCTCTGGTGATCAGCAGGAGGCAGCGATGAGTTAATTAACTAAATTTTTTTTTTTTTTTTTTTTTTTTTTTTACTTGCAGACCAGTACTATAATTTCTGCAAGCAAGGCTGCCCACGTAGGACAGCCAGCTTCAAAACAGATCTTGAAAAATGCTTCAAAATTCTTGACCCCAAGATTTATTTTGTGTGTGGCACATGTTAACTGCCGGAGCTGTTTTGCTATCGAGAGACGGTGTCGTCGTGTCGACTGTAACGAGCATTTCAGTTTTAAAAATGGTCTCGTCTTCAGTGTTCAGACACAAGCTATACGTCATTTCTGTGTGACACGCCGGCATTCCTGGTCAATTAGTGCTCCTGTTAATCGCAGAAAATAAAGGTCCATTTTTGCTAATGCAGATATAATCAGGAATTTGGAAAAAAGCAACAAAAATTAAGGAAAAAGTGCCACTTCACCTTTCAAATGACAGACATGACTCCTGGGGGGGGGGGGGGGGGGGACTGCTCTAAGTTTTTTTGGGCGGATTTTGCATGAATACATTGATGTTATATTTTTTATACCTAACAAATCTCGCAAATGTCAAGAGAGAACCCTTAATGAAAGATTCAAATGATCTGTCATACAGCGTTTGTTAATCGTTAATAACTAAAGAGGTTTATACCTAAAACACGTTTGCACATTTACAGCAATATAAATGCACAGCCCACAAACCAAGAGATTTCATCTACATGGTCACATGCTCTGTAAGCAGTTCAGTAATCAAGCTATGGAAATTCTATTTTTATTTAACTCGGGCATTCTAGACCATTTTTACAAACAGATTTTAAGCCGTTGCTTTACTTTTTTTTAAGTATTAGAGTCGTACATTAATTTGCGAGCTAAAACATATGTAATGGGTCCTGCCCTATCTTTGTTTTGCTACCTGTCCTGTAGTTGCTGCAGGCTTTAATACAATTGATTCATGTTAAAACACAAATCGCATGTGTGCGTCCTCTCAGCATTCCTCTGCTCTGCATGTTGATTAAATATCTTAATTACGGAATGAACCTTTCCAGAAATTTCTTCCTGCTTTATCTCTGGCCTACAGTCACTCATGACAGCACTTAAATTCTTTTTACGGACGTTGCATATTAATATTTTTACTTGAAATATCCTGATATTTGTCGACTGCTCTGCTTGTAGTTTACACCCCCAAGCGGTGTGGTTGCAGCTTTGCGGTGGGGTCCAAAGCTCGCGATCTGGGGGTCCTGCATGTACACATACCTGTCCAGACACTTTATTGTCTTTCATTGTCTTTCTGAAAAGCTGAGAATCATCTGCCCGGGGGTCACCATCCCCGTGATCCTGAAAGTAGGAGTGCTTGGTGAAAACGGATGGATGAACGGAAATTCGAAACATAAATCTTTTTCTGGACAGGCAAAATATGAAATATAACATTCATGGTCGGTTAAGAAAAATAGCTTCCAGTGACATGAAAGAAGCACGTTAAGAGATTTTATTTTGCTGTCATTACTGCCCAACGTTTTCCACATGACGTGAATCTGCACACCCTACCAATACACAGTTCCTTCAAAAACAGGCGATTATTTCCACGGATACCGATCCCTTATTATAGTGGCATTGAAACCAAAGGTCATTTATATGAAAAGTAGAAGTTACTTAATCCAGTGCCCGTAAAACGTTTTGTTAACGCAACTGAAACGTCGTGCTGGAACGTGTCAAGGAAAATGACTACAGCTCACGTTCATGTAATGGGGTACAGCAGCGGAAACCCCAGAGTTCTCATGTAGAGTATCACGTGTTTGTTTGGGGGACAGGGTTGTGTGTCTGCCAAAACGAAACACACCCAGTAAAGTCTGATAAATACATTTTTCATGCTGTACGGCCTGACAGATTTAGACAGTCTGAAGGGCGACCATATTTTAAAGGGGTGATGTGATCCTGTAGCTGCCTTTTCAGACACTACGCTCTGTCTTCCACACTCTCGGCAAGCCCTGTAATAAAAAGCACTCTGTGTTCTGTGTCTCCAGTACAAAGTCGGAAAAAGACTCACGGCTTTTTCTCCAGCAGTGCCGAAGATTTTACAGATGAATTGGAGGTGTTTCTCGTTTTTAATAAAGAGGAGAGAGTGCTGGGTGAGGATGAGGTTTGAGTGGGTGGGCCTGGCCCAGACACAAGCTCCCTTTCTGAGAGGCTACAGACCTTGACCGTAACAGCTGCGTATTTCATTACAGGACTGAGTCGCTACTGTGAAAGACCTCCTGGACACGGAGGATCATTCTAAGTCGCATATGTGCTCACGGGCAGAAGCGCGGCCGCAGCATTTGTTCCCCGGTAGGACGTGTCACCATATGGTGCTGGACTTTGATATCAGAACTCTTAAGAGTCTTCAGGAAATTGAGGTAGGGGAAAAAATGGAGCATCTTAGAAGACTCCTGAAACTGCCTCATAAAGTGTATTCCATGTTTTGATTCCGCTATCCGTCCCATTGGTACCACAGTTATGAAAATGAACAAATGAATGGTCCGAAGACCTTAAGTATAAATAAAACCAAGAATAAAAATTAACTGTACACATCTTAAGGGTGACCAAGGAAAAGCAAGTACCTTTAAGGCCTCCACCTTTAAATCAGTCATATAGCATAGGGGTAAAAAATTTATGGGCATTAAATTGCTGGTTCTTTAGTAAATGCTGAATCATAGATTCACTGTAAGGAATGACATTATTAGAGAATTACTCAGTGAATGTGATGACATGATAGCTGAATTAAAGATCAAAAGAGAGTGCAAGGAAAAAGTCCTTTTTAATACCACTTCGATTAAATGTGTTATTTGCTCAGATCAACTAAACTAACATATCTTGCTTTTTTGAATAATTAATGCCTTGTTATTGTGCATTTGTATTCATTTTATAAATATGTATTTGTAAATTTAAATATTCAGATGTAGTCATATGTATCTGCATGCCTAATTTTAAACCATAATAATCCATACACAACTAACGTTAATTATTTATTGCGGACTTACTATAAAGCATCATGTTGTTGCAATTTGCATGCAGTTAAATTTAAAATGTATATTGGCAAAGCATTTGACCGCAAGGCACCTTGGGATTAATTGAGCCAATAAGAAATCGAGCTGTCTGGTTTTCTTCTGGGGGACGAGAGCTTCCTGAATGAATTTACCATTACGTAATGATGGCTTCACCTGAACGGCGTATAATTGCATAATGTTCAATACTACAGAACAAATACTCCATATATATATATATATATATATATATATATATATAACACACACCCACCCACACACACACACACAAAATACAATAAGGGCAGTTTAGTACCACCAATTACTCTATTTGTTAGTGACATTGAACTTCAGCTATTTATTAATTAGCGTCGTTTGGACAGATAGGCCGGTGTAGAGTGAGGATGACGCTGAACGTCTGTGACTGAAGACGACTGACCCATGTGTTTGTACAGCCCCTTATCTAGAATGTTCCACATAGCAGCACTCGAGTTCACGTCGCATTCCCAGTCATGATGCATGCACACTGCATCAGATCAACAGGTGGCATCGCTGCTCCAGAAACACAGCGCCGAGATGAGTTCAGGGTGGGCTTTTACTAGCTAAGGCTCCAAACCCTGCCATTGTTTTAATTATCTAGCTAATAAGACCACCTAAAGGTTTAAGCTTTGTTTTTGCATTGAATTGAAAGTAACTGAACTCTAGGAATTGCACAAGCATTGATGATGTGCTATCGTTTTCTCATTAAAGTCACATTTTTATGGGCGTATTTTGTAATTCCGTCAAATAGAATGAGCTACGTTGCAGTAACTGGCTACAGTTACGATGCTGATTTAGGACGTTTCTGTCAGAGGAAGAAACAGTCAACATTTAAGAGTGCTTTTTTTAAAAAAAGTGTTACTATTGTAAAAACAGTTACACATCTAGAAGGATTTCATGATGCTGCGAGTTCCTCTTTGGAGCTATTTCTCTTTACAGCTGCCTGTTAAGCTTCGTCCTCTGGGAGTTACGTCTGATACGTTATATGAAGTTTGGCGCTCTCTCTCTCTTTACCTAGGCTTCCGAATGCTGTCCTTCTTGTCATCTTTAACTGCTGTTTTTCTCATTTGCTTTAGAAACTCGGAAGGCCAAAACCAGCGTACGGTAGTTTGCTGTTTTTGGCCATTATGTAGGTGTAATCTCTGAGGGTGAGAAAAGTTGAAATTCAAGAGGTTGGGGGAGTGGGGGATGGGGAGGGGGCAAAGTCCTACAAATTGTTTGCTTGGCTTTAACTTCAATGCAGAAAAGGTGCCATTCTGCATTCTGACCTGAACAGCTTGAGAATAACCTTTTGAGGAAGTTCAAAAAAAAAAAAAAAGGTCTGCCTTAGACAGGGGCCTCTCCTTTGTGAGTCTGTCAGATGTAAGCTAACTGTCCTTCCAGACAATTAGCTCACAGATCTGCACCCCCTGGAAACAGAATGATACAAATATATTTTGATCAATAAATATATTTTTTTAATCAATAAATAAATCTTGCAGATTTCAGGTCGTGGAACGTGGGCGGTTTGACATACCCTCCAGATGTGTTAGATCTGCTTCTTTGGAAAATGATACCCCAAGACATCACAGGTCGAAGATCTAAGTGTGGTTCAACAGGGGAACGCTCATAATTAATGGGCTTTATTAAACACTGTTCATTAGTACTCTGTGTCAGTTCATATTCGGGTAATTGTCAATGGTGCGTTGTTTCTAATGATGATATGTGTCGAGTGAAAACCGGTCAGTGTGTACTCTAAATGAACTGGGGGTTTTGTCGAAAGGATCCTCTTCAGGGTCCTGCTCCTACACTGATGCCTTAGCAGTGAGATTTATTGGCCACATGTACCGAGCCGCTTTGATATGCGAGCTGGAGCAGCTGTGAAAGATTCGGAGTGAGAGGAAAGTTGATTGCGATCATATGGGCCGCAGCGCTGTTTTATTTCAGCAATGTGCACAAATTATTTCCGGAAATATGCCACTGAGATACGAGTAGTGCGAATGAGTCTGTCATTTGATTATCGTCATTTTTTTTTCGTCTTTAATGCAGAAATAGCTTTTCATGCAGTATCAGCCAGTCTCAGAATGATAACTGTGTCCATTAACATTACAGTGCATCTTAATAATATTATTAATAGTGTAGCTTCGGTATGCCGAGATGATATAAGGACAGCTTGTGACTTCAGCCGAGCTACGACCAAAAGACGGACCCAGTTTTTCCTGTTGAGTTATCACCCCCTGTTTGCTATGAAAATATACCCCAATGTCCACTATCACCAGCGAGGATCTGAAGCACTTACTCCAAAGTGCTGGAGGAGAGCACGAGGCATGCTGTGAGAATGACTCTTATCTAACCGTCCATCTGTCTGTCTAACCGCAGTGTCAGTGGCAGGAGAATCCTGTCACATGTCAGCCAGCGAGCACCTTTAACCCCTTCCTCCCAGCTGGCCCAAGTGGCATAACTGGGAGAAGATTCCAGAAAGAGCCAAAGTGCACAAATCGTGACCGCTTCTCATTTTCCAAACGTGAGGAGGGACCGTCGAATGCGTGTAGATGTTTCTGTCTGTGGCTGGGTGGAGGAAGACCTCTCTGTTGCTACACATACACACGCTGTCTTGGGTTTGTGAGTACAGGCGTGAAGTGGAATTCGGATTATGAAACGCGTGTCAATTCCGTGCCTTTTTTTACACGGACCACTCGGCTGTTTTATTCTCCACTGGTGTTCCAGTTAAGAACAAAAAAAAAAATTTAAACACGCATCTTAGAAAAAAAGTACACACAATTCTGTAGAATGTCTTGCCTTTCTGACGGCCTCTTGTGAAAAAAAGGTTTCACCGGGGAACTGAAAGGCACAAATATGTGTCAAATCTTTAATCGAGCTGTGATTTTTTTTTTTATTTTTTTATTTTTTTAAGCGTCTCACTAAATGTCTAAAAGTATACCGTGAAGCAGTTTTCTCTGTGTAAAGACGTGTGAAGTCGACGTGTGTAACTAGCATTTGAAGCATCTTGATTGCGTGTCGCCGTTCCCGCCAACATCGCTAAGCCATTCCCTTGGCAAACACGGCTGCCATTTTCTCTGATGGTGACAGGCACCGGTAACGACGTCACGTTTTACTTGTGAAATTTAACGTTTAAACCAGCAGTTTGTTCGAGTAAATAAGCCCTGGCAAAATGAGGCTAGCAAGTTGTGAAATGTTCTCAGCTGTCCGTTCGCCATAGTAAGATGACACATTTCTGCTTAAATGCTTTAAAAGCAACCACTCAGGAAATGGACCTGTGTTTTTACAGCTGGTACTAAACAGCTAACATACAGTCTGTAGCTAATTTACTATTCACACCTGCTTTATCACAGAAACAGCCCACTCCTCCACGGGATGAATCACATGGGTGCTCCTGAGTATACATGGCGGCGAGACGGTCACACGAAGTGCACTTACTGTTCGGCTAACCGAGACGGTTGAATTAACCGATTCGGAGTGTGGCCTGATTGTGGCTGCCAGATACGGCGGTTCCAGCACCACAGAAACAGTCATCTACCTATGGTGGTTAGAGCTTACAGAAAACGGTGCGATTAAGCAGGAAACAGACAGTCAGCAACAAGTCTGCGGGTGTAAACACCTTATTAATGAGAGAGGTTAAAGGAGAACGGAGGAGTCATTAAAACTAACAGGAAGGCCACAAGTGCCAAAATAAAAGCTCAGAACAGCATGGAGTGTCGAGTGGCTTCTCTGAACACACAACACCCTTAAGGTGGGTCTAATCTTACTAGCCAGGTGAATGTAATAAAGGGGCCATTCTAAAAAGTAACATTTTCCATGCATCTTTCAACTGGTTATCCATTAATCATTATTATTATTATCTGTTGGTCCTATCAGTGACAAATTTTGCCCAATGCTCCAGTTCCCCACCTACTACTCAGTCTCCAACTGTCAACTTGGGTGGTGGCAGCAGGGGGAGGGTCGTAGTTCCTCGTTAACAATTTGTGACATCAGAGCTTCCACTGACATTCTTGTGTCCCATTGCCAGTCGAAATTCTTTGATGCTTTGCGAATTTGCATAATTCCATGGCCATCCAATCAGAATGCAGCTCCTGTCCCAGCCCAATTGCCCACTCCTTCAGTTCAGAATGCATTTTCTGCCCTTTGGCAAGCCAATACTACCCATCCCAGCCCATGTGCCCAATTCAACGGTCCATGCTGTCCCGGGGGCCAGCTGCCCATTCCAGCACTGTGTATCCCAGCACAGCATGCTTCAACCACTCAATCACTGCCTTCTATGTAATTCCATACCAAAAGCCCCTGAAGGGAGCCCCAATTGAACATGCCAGCACTGCTTACTTCAACCCATGCTGCTCATTTCAGCACTGCTTGCCTCAATCTCCCAATCAATGCTTTCTCCGTTATTCAACGGTCTTTGCTGTCCTCACCACTCTTTGGGTTAGTCAACTTTCCACTCTGTGCTTGAACCGCACGGTGAATCACCACTTTCAGTTATATTTTTTTTGTTGTTGTTGGTCTTATATATAGAAGAAAGAGTCACTGTTTTGGAAAGACTGTTCAAAACCTCATCCTGTTCCAAGATATTGCTGCCCAATGTTTAGAAATGACTCGTGGTATTCAAAGCACGAACGCTACGCAAGTTTACCCAGCTTCCTATACGTTATTTTTACTGTTCCTGTGTAATACTGCAAAAACACTGCATGGAAAAATGACAAAAGAAGCAGCAGAAACATGAAATTCAACACAGTTCAGCAATGCTGTTCTCGTATTAAGAAGTTGGTACGCGTGCTTCTTATAATGTGACGTCCAAACCCGTAAGGTCCAAAAACAAAGCTGTCCCACAAAGGGACATTAAGCAGTGAGTTTAAAAAAAAAAAAAAAAAAAAAAAGCACACGTTGGCATGTGCGTCTAGAATAAACCAACGAGGATTATACCAGTTTCAGAGGAGGAGACAAACATCTACACTAAGGTATCCACCAACACTCCTCCTCCATAACAGACACTGATGGTGTCAACCAAAATAACAGGAAACAAACATTCTCTTTCATTTTGTTAATGTGAGTCTTTAACCTTCCGTGTGGCAGCTGGGTCAGTGGCTGTGTAGGTTGTGGGTTCGATTAGCACCTTGTGCCTGAGGCTGCATGTTCTATCTGCATTTCCTTTGTGCCTTCTGATTGCCTTCCACCATCTGAAGGCATGTGGTTGATCAGGGTCTAGAGGTGTCCTTCCTGTGATGTACCCTGGGAGCGACCCTGCATTGTGAAAGTGGTTATGGGAAAATCCATGCTAACAATTTACATCAATAATAGACATTATTAGTAGTCATGATGGCCCATAGGCGACTAAGCATAGATTTTTTACTTCTTTATGAATATGTAAGGGTTTTTAAAGTCCATCTATCCATTTTTCATAACCCCAGGTCACAGCGAACCTGTATCCTAGGTAACGGGAAGCATAAGCCTGAGGACACCCCACGCAAAATGAAGGAAACCAACATAAACGGGGTGGGGGGGGCAAAATGTGCGCAGACAGTGGCCTGGGGCGGGAATGAACCTGAGCGGGAAGGTGTGAGGCTTCAATGCTCGGCACCATGCTGTCCTCTCACATGACACAACATCGTCACCTCATGCAAAATTTACACTGCTGAATATTTCAGTGAATGCAATATGTACGTCACAGTGGTATACTGGTTAATGTGCTTGCAAATCCCACTGTTATGACGTCAGTATTAACCAGACAAATAAATAAATTAAATAACCGTGGTTTCACACAGCGTTTTGTGTTGGGAAAATCACAAGTCAGATACACGGATGTAGTCAGATTTTGTTCATATTCCAAATGTTTTAGGCTGCATGTCATTTTGATTATTCTGTAATATTACTGCATAAGAGAAGCCTTTATATTCCATGTACCAGCAATAAAACAAACCATTATTGGCTGAAAATATGGTCAGGACAATCTCTTATGATGACTATTTCTGCAAGTTCTCCCATAATGATATAAACGAATTCTATTCAAGTAGGGAGCGTTACAGCACTTAAGTGTATAAATTGTTTTAATTAAGCACCAATTCATTTTCTTCCCCACGACAGAACTTCTCATAACGGAGGGAAATGCGACTCGTGTTCGTTTCTTTTCAAATGTAGAAGCTGGTGTTTAGAACCAGTATTGTATATTTAAAAGTCCTTCCTGCAGTAGCTAATTTACACACAAAAAACATTACAAAGCATTCATCACATCCCTCAAGGCATTATTTAGTCTATAAAGCTTATGCGGGAAAATGTGGCTGTGTATTTCTACACCTTCAGTGTTTACCACAACCCTGCAGGACAGACTCGGTCAAATTAGGTCCATTAATTCTATTTTGTATGGCGTTAAATTAAGTTCAGACGTTCAAACAATTAAATTTCGGATACGTGGAGGAAAAATGTGTGCAGCAATTTTAGTGACGGTGTCTTAAATTATTAAAAATAATTTGTGTTTATTTTCTTCTTCCGTATTCACTTTTCAATTTTAATTTAAAAATCTGTGACTTCCTCTAAATTTCTTTTTTTAGAATGCCTGTAGCCCACTTTGTAAACCCTGTGATTGAAACAGTGCTCTATAAATAAAGACTGATTGATTGATAATGTGTCTCAGGGTACGAATTATCTTTCGTAATGATAAACAAATCTGCACTGACAGATGGCGAGTCGAGGCTTTGTTGTTAAACTACTCATGACTCATGTTTGCTGTATGGCACGCCGTGCGCTACGTGATGACCTGCGTACAGGTCAACGGAGAGTTATCCATCACGACTTCCCTTACTGCCGGGTGATAAATTGCTAAGTTGTCTCACGATGAGATTGTGTCTGCCAGGCCATGCTGCCAGACTAACTGGACAATGTAATCACACGCTGTCCAAGTCCGACGATTGATTTCTTGTTGACGGTGCACTTTGCAGGTGATGCGTGCCAGAATTGCTGATAGTGAGAGGGATTTCCTTAAAATTTCATAACATTGAATTCTGTGAAACCATAAATTGTCTTGTATACAAATAACAACATTTTCCAGGCATCAATTTTAATGGCATAATTGTTTTGATGTAAAATGTTATTCTGCCCTTGTGGTTTTCTGCGGGTAACCCCTAGGCTTCTGTCAGGATGGCAGCAAGTGCTTCTGTCAAAATGTAAACTGTCGACGTTCGTCGTGTTCTTTATTTTGGTTAAATCGAGTTGTTAAATGACATTATCGCTTGTTTGTGTTCTACTGTATCCTATGATGGTTTTATGACACATACTAAAAAGGTTTTATTAACGCATGTGTGGGGTTTAAATCTGACATCCTGGTTCATCATTGGGAACGACAGCAGAATATCAATGTCAATGCCTGACGCTAAAAGATAGCCAAGCGTTCACACGGTTTGAGTGAAACATGACAAGATAGACATTTTATTTTGGGTTTCAACTTAGCACTTTGGTTTTTTGCAGAAAATACTGTTTTGGTTCTGCCTTAATCTACCTCCAGATCTAAAAACTCAAATTTACAGCCTGTGTTTCACACAAGATCATGGCGAATTAAAATGTGCCATGCTCACTTTTTCATAAATGAAAATAAATGTGCTTGTGCAATAAAACTAGAATCTTCTGTCGTGATTTAAGAGTTGGTCACTGTCAACTGTATTCCATTTTGGATGTTTCTGTATAACGGTTTTATTCTCGGTATTAATTTACATCCCGTAGCATCATATGAAAACTATAAATAAGAAATATTATAAGTGTACGATGGTCAAGGACTACAACTCCTTCACATAAATATACAGTCCTATTTTTACAAATATGAAATGTTAAATTTAAAACAAACACACTTTAACATATTCTGAAAAACAATTGGAATTATGCCATTCAAATATATGCATTGCACGGGCTCAAATTCGTGTCAGCTCAGTTGATTGACATTTGATATTATCGAAGCCCATAATAAAAATATACACTGTTGTAGAACAGGCTGGTATCATGCTTTTTCCTAAAGGTTGGCACAGCCCTTGATGTAACAGGATACTGTGCTCAGGCTTAACAGACTTCTGGCCTATCAGGTTCTGAGCTTAATGAGTTGTCTCCTACCAAGTAGACATGTAGGTAAAAAACAGCTTAACAGATATGAATTTGAATAAAATAAAATTGCTATAATTCCAGTCCCAGGGTATGTTTTTGTTTGTCCTTTTCGGAGATGTTTACATTCTCGAGTAACCATTTCCGTTACTGGCTTGACATTTCCTGGAGCTCCAGGTACTTGGTCATAACGTCCTCGATGGTCGGTACGAGCTGTGCGGTCGTACCATCGAATGCAGCGACGTCCACCTTCCCTGATTAAACTACACAGTGGTGCGATGAGAGCCGGTGGCCTTATTTGCCGTATGATTTAATACCGCGATGTTTTCTGTCCTCGTGATCAACTTCGGCCTCTCAACTTGGGATGCTCAGTCCACGGTTTCTTTTTTAAGTGCCCTTGTTTTGGTCTCGTTTACCTGCTTTGCAGGCCGCATTTGCATTTTTCTTTTTGCTGTTTTTTTAAAATTCTCCCTCCTATTTTCATCTTTAGCCACGTTCTTTTTCACCGGCTTTCATACCTGTCATCGCAGCCTGAGCGATCTCCTTTACTTCTCCTAGCTGTTTTTTCCCGTTCCTCCCACTCATTGCTCAGTATGAGACCCTCAAGACCTCAGCTTTTCGCCGGTCTTTCAGCAGCCTCCGGGCCTGAGGAAAGGCACTGCTGGGTGCCATGTGCACTGCCAGCCCGGATAGTTTTTTGCAGCCTGTTACGGTCACAAAATAAATTGTCTCAGTGCAGTTATTCTGTTCCATCACTTATTAGAGTCGCACTGCAATGTCTTTACCTGCTTTTAGGGAGGAATGCAAGACCATGGGCCAGACTGTATCTTTTCTGACCCCGTGCTTGGGGGTAAAAATGACCCCCCCACGACCATTTCTCCTCATCCCCTTTCAGCCACCTCCCTCGCCTTTTCCGACGGTCTAGCGTAGACGAGCTAGAGGACTGAGAGTCGCCATGTCCTACAGGTGACTAGCGGGTGTCATTACGAGGTGAGGTGACGTGTCTCTGTGATAACACTTCATCTCTGGTGTGCTACCTGGCCCCTGGGCCTGCCTGTCATCTGCCACTCTTTCTCAGACACACCAAATTACACCCTGTCACGCAAGTATGATTTTAGGGAGGCTGGCTGTTTTTGGCAGGGTGTTACTCCACTTAATCTTCCTGGGCCGCCTTCCCCACTTCACCTTCACATCACATAAACGTGTCAGAGGCCAGGCTTTGGGGAAATTGGCAATCCCGTGTGTTAATCGCCACGGCAATGCTATCAAGAGGAGTGTTTGCATTTGCATTGGGCCCTGTCTACACGGGGCTTCGTGTAGCCGTACAGAGAGTATTATTTTACAAAATGTGCTTCTTGTGAGCTTTGCAAAAGGATATTGATAGTTTACAATGCGTATGAATCACACGCAGTATAGGCCTGTATTCCTAGATCGCGATGGCTTTAATTCTCAATACGTACATCTAATACAGTATAACAGTACAGAACAGAACAGATACACGAGTCCTGACGTCATAAAAAATATCGTATTCAAATTACGTCAGCCATTTTCACCTGGTGTATTTTGGTAGACGTAACACGTTAGGCAAACATATTCCAACGTACTTCTCCAATGTGTGTTGTTTTTTTTTGTTAATCTTTCATATCCAATACATTTTTAATAAAAAGAGACTTTTTCTTAATTATATATTAAAAACCAATGTAAAGATCATTGTCATAGGATGTATTGCCTTCTTTGAGGGCTCCAAAGACTGCCCGTAACTTGCTGTCACTGTGCCTGTGCCCTGTGGTCATGCTCTTTTCTCTGAAGATCTTGTACCAATCTACTAGGAACTTAGTCATGGCATTGACCGTAAATCTCTGCTGTTCGGCGTACCTTGCTGTGACAATGTGTATTTACAGAAGCTTTTCCTCCAGGGCTAACCCGCACTTTGTCGCCGGTCCATTCTTGGATGTTCAGCCTGACAGTACTTGCTGTATAGATAATTTAATAAAAAGTAGAATGTAAAAGGCTAGTAGTGGTACCACAGAGGGCCGGGTCATTGCGTTCGCACCTCAAGCTGTTCAGATGAGCCTGAAGTCGTTTTGCCCAGTGGTGCCCAGAATAGGCAGGCTATCGCATCGCCACCGCCCTGCTTGGATGAGTGACATCGAAAACTGGCGGGCTCACTTGTGCTGCGGTTTATATATGTTGCCGTGAGATGCGGAAGTTAATATTTTGATGACAATTTAGCCGTCACACGCCTGCCACCTGAAAACGCGATGAGCTTAAGTCCCCGGTCTCGTCTTTGTGGGCTCGCTGTCTTTGGGGCAAAACGTTTACCAAGTTGGTACGACGACATGATTGAGGGAAAATTTAGTTAATACTTCTGTTACGGATTACCCAAAAATTGGGCAGTTTTGCTGGGAATCAGCATGTTAATTGTGTACCAAAGCTGCATTATGTCTACAGAAGTCACATGACCATGTCACCCATACGCAGTGTAGTCTTGTGTTCTTATCCCCTGAAGTTCATGTCACGGTCTTGCAATAGTCCATAAATGAGGTTGCAGTACATTACAGATTCATCTCCTCCCAGCAGTCCGACAATCGCAGGCACCGTGTGTGGTGCATTATGGGAAAAGACAATCTTGTGTTACAATGGGATGCTTCAGCGGCTCCGTTCGTGCCCGGTGCTCCTGTTCTGCTCCAGCTGCGACGGCGCCAATGCTACCTACGGGAGTCCCGTCTTAGCGTCTCTCAACTTAGCCCACGGCAGCATCAAACATCCGTCAAATAATCGTCGCCTCGCACCCTGCCAAAGGTTGTTTTTGCATAAAATTTCATTCTTACCGAAATACTAACTGATCAAGTACAAATTATTTCTGATTTGCACTTCAAGCAAACCGTTAGTGTTTTGTTTTTTTTTTTCCCCCTCCTCTTCCAAAAATCCAGAAGTAAGAATTTAGATAGTCACAGCAGAAACATCATAAAGCCACTGAGTGGAGCGTCTGTTCTCCTTACGACTGCATATCCAGGTGCTTATTCCAGGCAGCAGAGAGCTGGGCTACAGTGTCTTTGGGAGGCCAGTCCATCGCTGACTCAAAACTCGAAACCTACCCTTTGTTTCATTTACTTTCTGCATTTCATTCAACAGTAGTTCTCCGTTTTTAAGCCCGCAAGTTGAATTGTGATTGTCAGATATCCGGCTAGGAAACGAAAAATCAGTTTAATTTTTCACTAAGCCTTATCCTGATTCATATCATTTGGGTACACTGCAGTTCTGAAACCTTGACTAAGGCATGCTTAAGTGCATCCTTGACCCATTAAATTGGAGTCAGAGTCTGCTTGAATCTTTGGTCTCCGCAGCTTAACTGCTGCCATTAACTGTTCGTGGCTGTGCCGTTGCGATGGGGGAACGTTGGGAGGTGAACCACAGGTACGGTGTATGAAGTCATCCCTCAAAACCGGAACATAAAAAACAGCAGGAGGTCGTTTTAGGAGCCTCAAACACGACACTCTGAAAAGACAACTAAAAGCCCATAAAAAATAGCTATTAAACAGAGGCCCGGTACCGCCATCTGGTCCACTCTTCTCCTTCCTCACCCCAGTTCACCTCCAAAGCAGCTCTCCCCAAGTACACTCAGCTGACCCTATAAAACCCCTAACACAGCAATTAGTCTAAACAGGGCCAGCTGGGTTCCATTACCGAGTTACCTGTCGGCAGGGGCTAGTAATCAATCGGCACAGAAATACCAACAATCGCCCAAATCCGGCCCTGTACGATATACTGTAAAGCATAGAAGCATTCAGTCTGACCTAGCTGTGGGCCAGATCAAGCCCTACTGTGAGGTCTACGATAAAATCGGGCCGTGTCGGGTTGTGTTATACATTTCATCATGCTCTACCTCTGCTCTCCGGAGCTGAGTCTGCTGCAGCCTTCTCTAAAACCAGTATTTGTTGTTGTTGTTTAGTCACGC
>JAACJT020000110.1:3328292-3339660 GCA_009936485.2 Gymnarchus niloticus | reverse complement strand
ACATCCAGCATGATTTTTCTTCCCATTGAGATCTGATGTGTTTTCAAAGTGTTCCTTTAATTTTTTTGAGCAGTGTACATACTTTAATACTTTAATTCTCTGCTGCTGCTGTAGTGACAAAATCAATAATGATGATAATAATTTAGTATTATTTTTACATTTAATACATGATAACACTGAACCAGGATAAGCAGTTGGATGGATGGATGGATGGATGGATGGATGGATGGATGGATATAGGTGAATGATGATCGATATTGTGTAAGCCTCTTATGGAATGGAAAAAGACCAGCAGTCATGTAAAAATCATAAAATGAAAATCATAAGCACAGATCCATCCATCCATGCCCCCCACCACTCATCCTAGCAGGACCGGTCGGTGCGGCTGGAGCCTATCCTAGGAACCTTAGGGCACACGCCGAGAACATCCTGGATGGGGTGCCAACCCATGACAGTAAACACAGATCATGTACCCTATGACTGTCCTTTTGATATATGTACCGAATGAAGGTCCATGACGGAAAGCCCAAGGAGGCGATGGTGTTGTTGACTAACGAGCATGTTCAGCCACAAACGAGAAGCGGCCTTCCTTAAGCGAGTCTGCCATGTACGTCTTTTTCAATTCCAGCAATTTCCAGGCCTGGATCACCACTACATTCTTATAAATGACAGCAAGAAGCAATAAGACAGATAAAGTATGTATAATAGCTGAATTTGCATTCGGTATAGCATTTTTTTAATATTAAAATGCATGGAAATACGAGCTGCTGTTTGCTATGGAACTGGGTAATCCATCCATGCTGACATTTCACAAACCATTTACCCAAGATAGGATTGTAAAATAAGGAGGGTTACCTGTTACAAAAATTGTGTGCCAGAAATAACACTTCGTCGACTTGGGTTTTCGGGCGCTGCAATTTGACGCTTCTCCATGTTACCCTCATTGCATAATAATGTATATTCGCCATCGTAACACTATCGCTTTTTAATGACATCACATACTGAATGACAAGCAAGCCAAAGAGTATGGCGGAGTACGGGAAACGTGTGGCAAACGTGTTTACATCCATCCATCCATTTTCCAAACCGCGTACTCCTATTCTGTGTGGCGGGGGGGGGGGGCCTGGAGCCTATCCCAGGCAGCCTTAGGGCACAAGGTGGAGGACACCCTGGACGGGGTGCCAACTCATCGCAGATGTGTCGACTTTGGAAGCTAAATTGAGGTGATCCGGCTAACTTGCAGTACTTCACCATGCCTCAAGGTGACAGTGTGGATGACTAGGGGGAGGATCTGGGAAAACTGACAAGGCTGTCATAATTTATCCAAGAGTGGCCTTCCGTTTCACAGCCTGACGGGACTGACGCCCTCAACTTAGGATGTACAGTCATGGACTCGAAATACATACACCACTCTTCAGAAAATGAATCCATTTAAAATTTATGTGGAGACTCATTTAACTATCCAGGGGTTTATCCAGATGTTCATTATTCTGTAACGATATTGCAACCCAAATGTTGTTTACACATCGGTGTTCTTATCACTTCACTCCTAGCAGATGAAGTACTGTGACTTTTTGGCAACTGTTTCAACGGGTTTGTCTTTGTAAAAATCAATAATTAATTTTTGCCCTTGTTTACAAAGCAGGCAACATATCTGTTGAATGTGAATTTTCATGTATTTTTTTGTGAGTTCTTCAACATTTCCTTAATTTTGATATATTCTTTCTAAAGTTTGTATGGCATGGGTGGAGGTGTTGTGGTACTCTGCAATGTAATTCTCAGCCGTAGAACCAACTTCCAGTATTCTGTTCTGAAAGCACAGCGTGACAGGTTACCGCCAGGCTTTTTCAGAAGGTCACATATAGTAGACCTTTCCATTGGCACAGAAGCAAAGGCCTTTTTAAATAAACACAAACAGACGTGATTCTGCTTCAGATATTCCTGTCTGGACCCTGAGCTCCAGCTCACTCTGTCACTTTAAGACTTCGTTTTCCAAGGCCAAATGAGGTCACCACCTGAAAGATGCTTAACGGGAATTTGTAATATGTACTGGGGGTGACAATGAATTCCTAGGGGTCTCAGATTTTTCAAGGAGCCAATCAAAAACGCAAAGGAGGGTTATTTAGCTCATTACACCTAACATTTAGCAACAAGTGATGGTTAATCTAATCAAAAGTTCTTCATTGTGATGCTCCTTGCCATTAAATCCTAACCACAGCCACAATGTTTCCGAGTTTGAGTTCTCTCCTTCTTTGTATATTTCACCTAGTAAATAAAACTAGGTTAATTCGTTTTCTGATCGTGACCCCAGCAATGACCCAGTCAGAAGTTCAAGCCCTCAAGCCCCTCCCCCCTGCCCACACCCGCTGCGGCTGGCAGACGGTTATATATATGGCAAAGCTGTCACGTCACTGATACAGTGCCTGCCCGTCTCTGGCATCGTGGGCCACGTCTGTGATATCAGCTGCTCCATGCTGTGCATATTTTCACGAGGACAGGCAGTTGGTCTTTTATATCAGTGAAGTCTTATATTAGGCTGTCAGTTATTTCCTTATAGTCAGTTAGTCGGAATCATAACAAATCATCTGCTGCCTTTGGCTGTTCTTCTTTCTCGTCTGAGGATGTCGGTTGGTACTTCAATTCATGTCAGGTCGGTCAATCATCGATTTTGCAGCTGAACACGTACTGCAGTTGATCGTTAATATTTTGATAAATGCTGCCATGAGCATGTTGTTAACGGTGTATACGGTCTCACGTTGGACGAGTTGTGTGTAGGAGAGAACCAAGTCCTGGCCAACCTTTTGCATCAGGGATATTTCACGTGTTGAGAAGGAAAAAAAAAAATAAAAAATCTCCTGTAAAACGAAACTGAGCATTCTACATTTCTTTTGGGATGGGGTGGGGGGGTACATTGAAGTGGGGATGTCAACACAAGGTCTTTTTAGTGTACTAGGAGAAAGGGTGGGCTCCAGTGTTTTAACCCTGTCTCCCTGACCATCTGGGAAGCTGTCAGACTGGGTGTAATTAAAGGTTATGGCAGAAGAGGTACACAGTGGGGACTCCCCCCTCAGTAGCCCCCTGCGTTAACACAGCCTGACATCCATTCTGAGCAATAAAAACCGGGCCTTTCCTTAGGAAACGTATGCCAACACTGCTACAGTCCAGCCCTGCACCAGAATGAGCACGATGCTAACCAAGACGGACTCATGTAGCATAACATTTGCTAATGCTACTCTGTGAGATTTAATAGTATGTGAACAGGCAACGTCCTTGGGCTATTCATATAGGTCACTCCTGAAAAATGCAAGCTGCCGCGAAAGTTTGATATCTCGTTCTCATGAACCCTAGTCGTCTAAGTTTGTCGGTTATCTTGCATCATAACGGCCAAAAACAATGTGAAACAGCTAGCCAACCCAATACCCATGGTCCACAGTTTCCTGATTTGGTGTTTTGGAGAAAGCTGTTGTGAAATTTGTTTCTTTTTTTTTTTTAATTCTGGTATCTTCAGAGAAAGTATCAGCCCTTACTCAGTTTGCATCACTACAATATGCATCAACAAAACCTTATTAGTAGTATTAAATCCCAATATTTTAACTATTCAGCTGTCTACTTTCCTATGACAACATGCTGTACCATTTAAGCCTGTATTATAAATATGAAATAACATTTCCTTAATTTGTCATAGGTACAATAATGTTGGACAAGTTATATATATAAATGTATTTTTTTCTTCAATATTAGGTCAAGCAGAAAGAAGAGGTAATAAGAGGATTCAAACATAGGTAAATCGTGAGGGTTTCAATCAGAACTTTGGCCACTCTGGTCAGAGTTTGTTTCAAAGGCTGCAGTTTAGGTTCATGCCAAGCAGGACACCGTAATTTGTAGGAAGCAGCTTGGAACAACAAATTATGGGTCTTACACCCTATTTAGACAACATGTGCCATTGAAAATGTGGCTGGTGCATCGACCCTCTTCCTCAGAACTGCTCTCTAGAATCCCAAAGCTAATTTCAACACTGGTACGAGTCTTTTTTATGGAGGTAAAAACTCCTTCCAGAAAGTTTCCCTCCCAGAAAATTCCAGTAATTAAACTCTGTTGTAAATGTCTTTTATATCTCTGAGAGACGGAGACAAAAGTGTTGGCAGAAAGTCTAACAGTATGGGGCATTAGAGGCATTAAGCTTTATGCAGCTCAACTCTTTAGCATTATGGTCTTATAAATAAACTTTTCAGACACAACAGATTAAACAAATCTCAGATGCAACACTGCTAGCGGTTAGCATTGAAGGCACATCGCCAAGTGGGGCTTATACCATTGCTGCTAGCCCACAGGACAAGAGGGCCTTGCAGCAAGTTTATTTGCCAGGAATCACAGTTGGCTTGGATGGATTTTTAACACCTGCCTCAAAACGCTTTTTAAATCTGTCACGTAAAAAGAAACTGTGCCCAGAATATTCTAAAGCCCCCAGCCCTCCTTCAGCCGGTTCACGGGGGTGCCGTACGTGACCACCATTCGCAGCTTTAATGACCTTCGACTAGCCCGGCTTGTGACCATTTAATCAGCTGGCTACATTCACTAGTTTGGAAGGACTGAGTGTGAGTGTATTTCTGAGACAGTTGGACCCACTCCAGTACACATATCCTGCCATAAATGTCTGCTCTCACAGGTGTTCCAAACGTTAACAAGCCCAGCTCATTATTTTTTTAAACTAAAGATTAACTATTATAAATCTGATTACAGCTACACTGATTATTTCAGAATTGTAGTCTGGGCGTGATATTATGTATAGATATAATAGATGGTAGTTTAACACTCGACACTGATAATGAATTAACATGCTTCATTCTGTACTCTGTTCTCTGATTTTGTCATCACGAGGCCAGCATCCGTGTCGACAGCTAGCTAATCGCAAAATACGCAGAGTGAGTGTTTCTGAAACTAGCCGTGGCCCTGTTGAATAGGGTGGAGTTCGGTTACGGAATATCAACAAGATTGTTATTGAAACGTGAAACCTTTCCGTCAAATGAAAGTCATTTATGCCTGTTAGGCACTTCATTACAAATTCTTAAATTAACAGATTGCCTGCTTTTCATCTATATTTCAGAATGAAAAGAGTTTTCAGCAGAAACCTCAATGACAGCATTAAAAGTTCAAGCAGAATGCAGCTATGACAATACAATTATGACTACATTAAAGGTCCAGTGACTAACAAATAACTAATAATCAGTCTCAAGTGATCCCAAGGGACTGGGTTATGAACACCAAATTTTAGGTGCATTTCTGTAGGCTGTTTTAATATGATTCGAGGTCAAAGTTTAACTCTTCTCTTCCAGCTCCAATATAGAGCTCAGAGCAAATTCACAGCTGACATTCTGTGCCACGGCACTGCAGAAGGACATTTTGATCATTCAGGTCACATATCTTGTCTGACGGAAGCACCGAAGTGAACCGCGACCAGGAGCATGGGGCTGGATGATCAGGGTGAATTAAGACCTCGGTTTAATGCCTCACCAAGGGAGCAGAACGGAGACGTGGAGGTGGAACCACACACTCCTGTTAATCCAGGTTCTATCTCACGTTGACTAACTGTTAATCGGCCTTCGTAGGTACATATCTTGAGTCAAAGTCCGTAATGGACTGTGGCGCCTCCTGTCTAGGATGTTCAGCTAAAATGTGCTTCGTAGGGCAAGGTTTCCGGCAGCTGTAACCTAGGCTAGTTTTCAGGAATGCTTCCATGAGCATCCCTGTGTTGTTGCTAATACCTCGTATCACTTAAGCGCCATTTTCGCAGCCGTTACCGAAACACTTTCAGCACGGAGACAGCTTATTCTGCATGGGGATGGAAATATTACGCTCCTTTATTCCCTAGTCAACAAGCAAGCGCTAAACTGCTTTAACGACAACGCTGCACAGGAATCTCGATTCCTATAGAAAGCAGGTTTTAAGTAACGCCAGCACGCGCGCAGACATTTTCCAACATAACAGCCCGCCTTTTCCAAAGCAGCGCGAGACCATCTTCCCAAGGATGGGCACGTTTTTTTTTTTGTTGTTGTTTTTTTTTGGCCGCTCAGCGCTAATTCAACTGTTTACTTCGCCCTTCGTTTTGTTCAGATTGAGCTCCCGGTCGCTATCTGCTAAGACCCTTAGCGAAAAATTGAATATGTCACATAGATCCGTCTCTTGAGCAGAAAGGGTCTCGCATTCAATTTCAAATTGACTACCTGCCACCTATTATTGATCGCGCGCCCTTCCCTCCATCCGCCGCTTGGTTTATAGCTTCATGCCAACATAAAACTCACTCTACGTGCTGCTGCAGCAACCGGCGTGAAACTCCGCATCTCTCCGTTTTCTTTGGGGGAGAGTGGAGACTGTCTGCACTTTTAACCAGCAAGCTGAAGAGCAGATCTCACTGTTTTTAGAGCCTGTGTATTTTTATGAATAACACAGTATGGGCATGGCTAGCTATAAATACGCTGCGCCTGCAAGCACAGGCAGGGCAAAGTTAAATCAAGGAGGTTGAAAAGTTGTTTCAAAAATATATAGACTAAAGAGGCCTTTTTCCACATACTGCTTCCAATTTTTTTACCACAGAGACATTTATAGAGGTGAATTGGTAGCTGATGCAACACCGTGTCAGGCAATCGTGAAATATACCCCATCCTCATCAACAAAGTCATATTTTGGTCTTCTTCACCTTGTAGTTTTACCTGATTCTTTTATCTCCAGCTCTAAAAGATTCTGTCTAATGAGGCAAATATTAGGAAGCTTCTCCGCTTGTTGTGTCTGAATTCATGTGGCTGACGCATCCTCGGATTCGCAGGCTGTTCAGAAATCAGGTCGCCGAACAGTTATTACACAATAATATGTTGACGCTCTGTAATGGTAAACTCGTGGAACATGACAGCACTTAAATAATCAAGGGTAGCCAAAAAAAAAAAAACAAAAAAGATCATTTGTGGGCATGTATCTGTGTGTTATTTCTGAGTAAGAAATCAGAAACGTGTGTCGTTCAATTGTCACCCTCTAGTAAGTTCAAATTCCAGAAGAATCACTGCTCCACCTGAATCACCTCAAAGAAAACCCAGCCATAAATTTAGGGCAGTCAGGTGTGTATGTCTAACTCACCCTGGAAGGGGGACAATTTACTAAGGAAATAAATTGTGTGATGTTATCAATGGCTGTTCGAATGTACGGCATTGTTGAATTCAAAAATGGTGTTTTTGTTGCCCGGCTTATTCATAGAAGCTTTTCTTGGAGACTTGGAAGAACACTGTAGTTACCGTGCCAGTGCTGGGAGGCCAACTGAGGTAAGCAGCGACGGTCTATAATTCAGCTGGAGCAACACTTTGAGATAGCTTCCCAGAGAATCACTCACAGCTCTGTAGGTGGTAGCGCAGCAAATTGTGTGAAAGGGGTCCTGTACATCAAGTGTCAAACTCCTTCTGTAATTTGTAGCTTCAGAAGAATCCCTTATGTCCTGAAATCACCATATCAGTGAATCGATTCTGCTGCCCAAGAAAACACAGTGCTCTAAACTGTAAATAAAATGGTACCCAAAGTGGTCGCAAAGACACTATGTCAGTATGACAGTAGCATAACAGAGTCCTCTGAATTCTTCCTCTAACTTCAGGATGAAGAGTCTTGCTTTCAGTCATGGAAATACGCTTCACCTGTCAGAGAGCGCAGGTGCTGAGTCTGCCATGTTCGGCAATCCCACCCCACGCGACTGGCATCTAAACCGTGGCTGCTGCAGGTGACAGGTTCAGACACTCCTCTGGGCCCACAGACGGCACCTCGGAAGCCATCCGCCTGGCAGAAATCGTTGACGTGTCAGAAGCAGGAAGTACTGCGCCCGTGGACCTGACGCCCTAAAAAGATTACAGCCTTCCCACAGACACTAGCCCATGTCTTTGCAATCGTGAATATACCAAGCAATGATCTCGAAAATTCCCAAGAAATCATTCGTTTTTTTGTTTAGAACTATGAAAAAGACATACAAAGGCTTACGCTGACCAAACTGTTGATTAATATATTCTTTGTCTATAAACAAGTCTCATGAGTATTTATTTTATCGTGGGGCCGGTACCTTCAACTGTGCCTGCATGTAATTTAGCATTCTGAAAACTGGGCCGGGGGGGTCATGTCATCCAACTCCATCCCTCCCCCACCCAGCCACCACATCGCCTCCTGTGTCGGAGACGGTAGAGTAAGGCTACACTCTGAGGGACTCGAAGGGTTCGAGATTAAAGGACTTCCAAGTGTCAGACTCATCTGATCCTAGCTTTAGGACTAGATACACCACAGAGCACCGAAACGGGGTTGAGGTGAACTCTACCGGTATGAACCATTGCATGTAGAGTCATGACCGAAGTATGACATGTAGATCTCTCGCCAACACTGAACTGGCTATATATGTTTAAGTGGGCTGCACCCCCAGCGCAGTATAACGAGCCAATACAGTCACGGCCGTGGAGAGTTTGAGAAGGTCTAATTACTGTTACACTTCTGGCATTTACTTTAGTGATAAATGGTGTTGAAACTGCCCGTGTACACAAGGAGCTAGATGGAAAGGGGCAGAAACCAGCGGGAATTTGAAAAAAAAAATGGATGTTCTTGTCTAGGCGGAACAGTAGGGAGAAGCACATACTTCAAAGCTATCAGTGCAGGCTGGAATCTCTCTTCTCAGAGGGCACGTCCGTGGACTCACTGAGCCTCTGTGAATTTCATCGAGGCCCAGTCCACAGCCTGGCTACCAGGTTGGGAGCACCACCTCGTACAGATGGCTCGTCTCATTTTTTTAAATGGGTAGCTAAGGAGATAGGTGGCCAGGCAATTAAAGGGCATAATACAACCCGATGAGTCATCCCTGCCAATGTTCTCGACGGAAGAATGAGTTCACAAACGGTGACGGCATGAAGCTGCTCTTCAATATTAGGCTTTTACGGTAAAAAGGTTCTGGATGGTTCCGTAATGGTGTCTGGTGAGTGTCCCCCGGATTCATCTTACAGCTGGATGGATGAATGCCACAGTCCCATTCTGAGCGATCACCTACATCCCACAGTACGGCGTTCCTTAGAGCCGGACGCCGATGACGCTACAGTCCTGGGGTACGCGTACTCAGAAAGCCATTTCAGGGACCCAGGAATCAAATTATCCGTCTGCCGCAGCCTTCCCTCTTGCCGGACCTCGGAACTATGGTTTTTGTTCCATTGTCCGTGGAGGTGCATTCATCAGCAGGTTCTGCTCTGTAAAACCTCTGCAATGAATGCCTAGAAGAATACTTGGGTCTTGCCTGAGAGATCAAAGACTTCCGTTGCTGCATTGCCTTCCACCTCACGCGCTGTCAGACTTTCTAGGTTCCAGAAAGCCATCTTTTTAGTTTGGATACTTCAGGGGACAGGTGCAGACGATGTTAGCCTTAAGGCATGAATCGGTTAAATAAGAGAGGATGTAAGTAGTTCAGCTTTGTTTACATTATGTAATGCTTACGTATTGTTGGATTCAAAGCTAATGCTATTATTGACCTAGCGGAAGATACATGTTATTGTTATTGTACAGTGTACAAATGTTATTGTATGGCATGCATATGACAAATTTTAAATGTACAGAAATGAAATTGGCAAAATTCATATTCTTTTGTTAGTTTATGTCAATATGGTGCACATATCTCACCTTAACCCATGACCTTGCATTTTACGTATTTCCGTAGATTACTGATAAATCTTGCTTATTACAACTTTCCCTCATAAATTTCAGTCTGTTCTGTAGGCCAGACGTGAGAGGAATGGTTCCATGTCTCTGTAGGGCTGAAGTCAGCTGGCCCATTCGAGGCATTATAAAAATACACCTTCTTGTCCTCTGGTGTGGAGATAAAGGTGAAATGTTCACAGCATTATTCGGAGAAGCTTCCTGTAAGTCTATAAAGCCGGAAGTTGGGAAATCAGAGCCGTATCCCCAGTGTAACTGGCACAGGATAAGCTAGTGAGGCTTGGTGCCAAGATAGAAAGCTGAGGAACAGGGCAGTGGAGTGTAATGGGAATGGCCAGAAGACCGCAGGTTCGAATACAGGTAGAATGTGATGTTTGGCAGGCCAAAACTGCCTTTACTTATTTGATATACGGCTTCCCTGAAATATTTATACAAGGCGTTAGCTCTATCTGGATAAAAACTGAAAATAAAAATTTCATTCAAGACCAGTCCATTAGACCTAGAGTGACTGGTTCTGTTGATGTTTACTAATTCAGTGAAGCTCTTGACAATTCAGTGTGTACGAGGTTTAATGACACGTCAGTGACAATGGTTTAAAAAAATATCTCTAGTGAAAATAACAGAGTATCTTCAAGCACTAAATGCCCTTTGTCATGATTCATTCATGTTCTGCCACAACCCCAAGAAACAGCTCCAGAAATAGAAATGAACTGCTAGATGTAAAAACGGAATAATTCTTCTCGAATACGCAAACGTGTGTATGGGCAAGCCAAATCCCAAAAAAATGCATCCCGGGCGTTTGGATCGCTTGGATAATATAAGTATGCGGTATGACGCTTTCTGAAACTGCCACTGATATACTCACCATTCATAGTAAATATTTGTTTCTGCTCTTCTGTGCAACTCCTTTAAAATATTTCACAGTTCAGCTGTATAAATATTGAAGTGAATGAGTTAGTTTCACTGAAACATGAGTAACGGTTGCATTGCAGTCATGGAAAGAGGGAGAGAGAGCTGTACCGTGACACCCCTGTCTTACAGACCCCAAAAGCTGTCATGTGGCCACGTGTGCGTGTGCTACGATACATTTACAGGAAGGCCAGAAGATTCTAGGCCAAAGGTGAGTGGAGCTTTGATAGTGCCCAGACAGTAAATAAAACGTGATTTCTGTTGCTTCGTGGGCTCTGTTTAAGTGTGATTGACAATCCAGATCCTCTGCTCCCTGGGAAAATAGACTGTTTTGGTTGATTACTTCCAAATTTAGTCCCATGCTGAAAAAAAAGTAATTTTACGGTTGTTATGTCCATATTAATGAACGAATGGAAGAATTTCTAGCAATTCTTTGGAGTATTCTCTTGTGATCTTCAACATATTACCAAAATGCAGCTTTTAACCGCAAAACACAGAGAATAAAAAAAAGCTATCAAATTTGATCTGTTTTGCCAGAATGAATATAGGGGCTGAGGCAATGTTTAGCTCACTGGGTTGGGAATCTGTGTCCACGCCTGGAAGGTCTTTGGTTTTAGAGGTGCTCCATCCTGTGCCGCGTTGGGGAGGCAGCTGGAGCCTGTTCCAGGCAGCTTAGGGCACAAGGCTGGGGTACACCCTGGATGGGATGCCAGTCCATGACAGGGCACAAGGCTGGGGTACACCCTGGATG
>JAACJT020000110.1:3299245-3327532 GCA_009936485.2 Gymnarchus niloticus | reverse complement strand
CTGGATGGGATGCCAGTCCATCACAGGGCACGAGGCTGGGGTACACCCTGGATGGGATGCCAGTCCATCACAGGGCAAGAGGCTGGGGTACACCTTGGATGGGATGCCAGTCCATCACGAGGCTGGGGTACACCCTGGATGGGATGCCCATGGAAATGTTTATCATCTCTATATGATTTCTTAAGTAATTTTGGTAACTATGAATTAAAAAAATCATACATTAAATCACTCATAACTGTCTTGTGGTGAGGATCTTTTTTGTTGTTTTGAACATTTTGATTATATTTATGGTTATTTAATTATTTGGTCGTTAAATTTTAAAAAGAATCTATTTTCCCCTGGTGTATGTCATGCAGTGCTACACTAATTAGCTTCTCCCCGCGTCCCAGCAGTCATGCTGCCCTGTTTTCATGTTCGGCCACCGCTAATCGCCCGTCGGAAGCAGACCTCTTGCTGCGATCCACAAAGCCGGCCTGCGTGTGGTCCGGCAGATAAGACATGCTTTGAGGAGGTCCACCGGCGTCGTTCCCAACCAGACTGCAGGCTCAGGGGCACTGGGGGGGCAGCCCTCTGAAACCCAGCACCAACTTGGCCGTCTGAGGCAGACGCAGCTTTGCTTGAGGGTTGTAGCAGCGATCTGTAGGGGGCGCTCAGGTGCCTAGGCTGTGGACCATGAACAGCACCATTTGGAAAACCTGGTACGAATCAAGCAGATCTGATCCCCCTCCTTCCCCCGGCTGTCCCAGTAGGACCACTCCTTGGCATATGGTCCACAGCACTTGAGGTCCCATTCCTTGCTGACAGTACACAGGCCAGCAGTGTCCATGTGAGGATGCCACCACGTGGGGCAGGCTACACACGTGTGTTGCACATACCAGGAAGGGGGGGATCTCCTGGCGAAGACCTCGGCCCAGCCATGGGTGAACAGACTGCTGAGAGCTGGGTCTGACGACTAGATTCTGTGGGGGTGGTGATATCCTCCACGTGGCCTTCACAAACAACACCTTCATATCTCAAGGAGACAGTGTGAGAACATACTACCACCTTCATTTCAGGTTCTTAATTATAACAGCGGTCCAGTAATTCTGCTAGGCACAATTCAAACATAATTACCTAATATACTGATCTCATGTCTAATTTTAAAAGATGATTTAACACAGTCAACTTGAACCAACCTAAATTCACAAGTAATTTTCAAGGTTTGGACCAGTTGGCTGGGTGGTTTTCCTTTCTGTCTCAGTACCTCAGAGTATGCAGTGGTCAAACTACAGAACGAAAGCATGACCGAAGTCAAACATGTTGGTACTTCTCTGGGTGATGCATATAACTTGTTCGTTTATAGTCGTGTGTACTAATTTCTGTCTTACTTTACATTCCTCGGGGCTTGTGTTATTCTGTCACGCCTCTAACAAATCCATCCAGTCATAGTTTCTCAATGATGTATACTTCAAACACAGTTTGTCCGCAGTGGCGGCTTTTATGGTAATATAACGGTAGCGTGGTAACCGAGGCGAATGCCACACGTCGGCAGACAACTTCAAACGACGGAGCGTGACTGAAAGGAGTGGCGATGGAGAGAGTGTGAGTATGTCAAACGACGTTATGGAGGACGCACAGCAAACACCGAGCCGCCAACCTCAGTCGGGTGGAGGCCAGATGAGCAGGAGGTAGATGCAGGCATGCTCAAATTCTCCTCAAATACCCTCCACCCCAGGCTCCCACCTCACACCTTAGGGGCCGGCAGAGCCACCAGCATCACAGAAGAATTTCTCAACCTTAAACACATTTTTTATTGCCATGGCAACTACCTGGCCGATTATGAATATACAGAAATGAAACCAGTAAAGTTCCAGCATGGCATTTTTTTATATTGGTAAAACATTTCAAATGCCCTTCCGCCAGATCAACTTTTTTCCACTTCTTCTTCTTCTATTTGTCTCGTTCTCAATTCACAGGACAGATTTTTCTCTCACCCAGAGTAAATATGTCCGGCTTATAATTGTACACCTTCCCGATCTGCCCTCCTATGTGGCAGTTGCAATACGACACATTTTATATTTACCGGGTGGAGACCCGTCCAGCACACGTCTGTCTGTCACACGTCACTCCACCGGTGGGTACTTTCGAGTGACGTTCTCGCTTTTGAAAGCTCTTCAGACCTCCACCCTGGCTCAGGTACCGCTCCTCCGTCGTTGGACGTGATGTAATCGACCGCTAACTCAGCTGCTTTTCACATCTTGACCAGCTACTATATCAGAGCGCGTGGCTAAATGACATGAGCCGAAATTGGAAGGCGAGGCCACCAAGAACGAGAGATAACCAAGGCGGAAAGTCTTGAGACCGAAGAGCCTCTTGCTCGGACAAAGATCTTTCACGGCAGGATGTACCCTCTTCAACAACCCGTCTTCGCCATGACACTAAGACTCTGGAGCCCACTGTGGGGAGGTGGGGGTGCCAGGCACTGGTCGATGGACCCCCCGCGCCCCTCGACACTGAGCCTTCAGGTCCCGCGTCTCCTGAAGAGGCAGCAAGAATGAGGCAGCAGGCCACCGACATTAACAAGCACCAGAGGGAGAATGAGGACCTGAGGTTGTCAAAGAGCACATCGCCTTGACCGGCTGTCTCCACGCAGACGGGGGAGGAGGCGGTGGTACCCCACCAAAAAATGAAACGGGGGATTTCTTTGACAGATCAGGCCACAGTTGAAGGGGGCAGTTGTCCTTTTTGAGATTGCTGGCTGAGGGGTAGGTGATGTCAACCTCTAGCAGGTAATTCTGTCTGAGACCTCATCCCTACGGTGCTGTTCTCCCTCTTCACTGCCCCTCTGCCCCTCCCCTGAAGCCAACGTTGCCCCTGTCTCTGGGGCAGCTGTTCTATAAATGAACACTTTCTTTGGGGGAGTAATTATAAAAAAAAAAATAACTGCATACAGGACAAACATACATTTAACTAATTCTGATCACACATGTTATCCTAACTCCCAAGCGATCACATTTCATCATGAGAGAAGCAAAAATGTCCTTAAACGGTTTGTTAAAAGGAAAATTATTGCAATTAAAAGCAAATACTATCCCAGTTACAATTAACTTTTTTGGTCAAATTTTGGCCTTTAAATGGCTCCAATTCCATGTTACTTGTGTGCTCATAAACAGCTCGTTACCCAAAAGCCTGGTTATCTTCCACTGACACCCCACCCAAGCCAGCAGCTTTCTTTACACAGTTCAGGCTCACTATGCAAGGCAGAAAATCTGAAGCAAACTGGAGATGCAGATGCTACGGTGACCTGTAGGAGATGCTGTTGCTGCAGTAAGGCTATATGACGTTATTGATTCTGGGCTCTACGTTTCGCTGCATGAGAGGCAGTTCTGTTTTACTATCTAGTATAATTGGGTGGCTGCAATGTTTAATGTAAAACAGTACATCTGGCTTTGTAATTACACAGATTTCTAAAAGGTGAACTGGCTCATATGCAACTGTTAAATAGGAGAAATAAAATATTCCAGAAACACTCAAAGCTTCCTTTGGTTTAAATGCAACTTCATGGCTGATGCGTTTATTTTCTCTGGCGGAGGAACACAGCTGACCCAGCCAGTCTGCGGAGGAATACGCTTCATGCTCAGCTAGTCTGCCAGCTTTTTAGTGCGATCTTTACAAAATACACTCCATGGCATCAATGAGGGAACAATGTGGTGAAATGTGCAAGACGGACACTAGTGATAATACCTGGGGAGGTGACATTAAAAGAAAAGCTTGATCTATTACAGTATTTTGAAATGATTTATCTTGGGAAAGCTTTTGTTAGGCCTTTGCTGGATTATCAGTCATCTTCTCTAACCCAATCTTTTCGGTAAACCCTGTAACATATCTCTAGTCTTAAAGCAGGATCCCCCCCCAGGAATGCCCCCCCTCCCCAGTTCTCATAGTCTGAAGTAACCCATTAAAAGCCACAGAGAACCTACATGAGTAGCACTCTTAGTTCGAAGTTAGATCACATCACGTCATCTGTCCTCGGTGTTATACAGGCAGCTGCCGTGGAGTAATTGGCTCATTATGAATGAAGGCCTCGGACTCAGCGTTTCGACATGGGCGAACACGGGTGCCAGAAAACATTTGAGTCCCTGACGTGTTAAACAATGACTGACAGATGCTGATATCTCTCCCCAGATGTGCGGCCAAGTGTAATTGCCCACGTTGCCGACATCATTCTGGGTTGTCAGTGTTTATTAGCTCAGGACAGATGGATGATTTAACTCCGTTACCATCAGGAATTAAGTGAAAAAATTCTGCTAAGTAATATGGTGGCGGACATGTCTCGGTGAGCGAATCAAAGCGTATCCATCTTTCTACCAGCTGATCGCCCCATGTACCAATGTTCAACATCTTCTCTGGGTGAGGAATCTCACTGCAATCTTGTCTAAGAATCACAAATGTTTCTCAACAGTTTTAATTACAAATTGTTAATCACATTATATCATAATTTCTTCTACTCACTATGTACTATAATATCTCATAAAAGCAGATGCAAATTGAATAACATTCACGGCATCCTCACTAGTCCAATGTCTGGTTTCCTGTAACCATAAATAATACATATACTGAAATTAAATATCGAAAAAATATTGTTTATAGCCATTAATAATAAAGCACCAGAGTCCATTGTTGAATGCAGTGGTTTCATATTATGTGGGCCGGTGCCTCAATGGGTTACACTATCACCTGAGCCCTTCAGGGCTGTGGGTTCGAGTCCCACGCCTTGCTATGTTTATCTGCATGCAGCATGATCGCCCCGTGTTTCCTCCACGTACTCTAGTTTCCTCCCACAGTCCCAAACAGATGTCTCTGAATGGCCCGTAGGGTGTATCGATGCACCGTGCTTCCAGGGATAAGGTCCAAGCTCAGTGGGTAAGCGGCTGGAAGATGGATGATAGAATCATAAAAAAAAAAAAGAATGCAATGTCAAATAAGCATGTGAAATGCATGCAGAGTAAAATGAAATCTACATAAGACTAATGTAAATGGAACAAAGCTTGAATCGACTGCTGCAGCCTGGCGCTGACGTGTTCGGTCATTGTGGGAGTTTTATGTCCAAAGCTCCTTCCGATGGCGGCCTTTTACTGCATGCTGGCAGCGCTGTCAATCAGCGGGGTTAGGCCACTTTTCAAATAAGTTACAGTGGATGATTGGATTTTATTTTAGATTGCATTAGCCTTAATGGCAAACGGGAGTGTTATATTGATTTCCTGACAGAATGGCTGCCAGTCCCGAGTTATATCGGAATAAGTGAAGAAGGAGACAGCAAATCACAGCTGAGAGGTCAGGCGTTAATCATGCGGCGGGATGCCTGCTGCTGTACGTATAAAAGAAAATAAAATGGTTTAACCATCCCTATTAGAAACGTTTCCGGGGGTTTGGCTGAAGGTGGAAAGGGTCATTTTCGGAACAAAACAAACGCTTATTAATTGTTGCCCTGAGAGCTGGCAGGAGCCCAGCTAACAATTTCAGGTTAGCTGAACGTTTTTAAAACGTTGTTTTTAGGTCGCTAGAACGTTTTTGTCCCGTTTTCTGCACGTTCCAGGAACGTTTTTTTTTTTTTTGGTGGGGGGGTTTCGACGTTTTAAAAACGTTCCCACAATGCTCTTATTTGGTTACGTTTCCCGATCCACGTTTTAGGAACGTTGGTCATATAACGTTGCAACCTAACCTTTTTAGAACGTAATGAGAAGGTTACTGACCGTTGCGGGAACGTTTCCTGTCTGCTGGGAAACCGGGAAGGACGCAACTCTGGTGGCGCGTCAACCGTTGGGCAGCGGAAGTTAAGCGTTGGCGCCCTTTTGACGGTTAAGCAGGACGTGCCTGAAAATCGTTATCTGAAAATCTGGCGAATTATCAATATTTCCTAAACAAGCATATAATCTGCGGCGTCACCGCCTACGCCTGAACGCACGTCTTAGCTATGGCTATGCAGGAGCGGGTGACATGGAGTAAAACAGCACAGGCCATTTAATTAAGCGGGATACCGACAAGGAAATCGGCGCCCTGCAAAAATGGAAAACTGTTTATTAAATGGCAGCAGTGCATCCACATATTAAATTTATTTAAGCCATGAATCAGAGAAGCTAAAGGAATTATGTGCTATAGCTTGCTGTGAAAATAAACTGCATTCTAGATAAAGATTGATGCATACGCTCAGTCGAATCAAGTGAAGTGTGTCTCCCGTATAACGCTGTAACACACATTGTTGGCTTCGAACTGGTTACGGACCTGAGGTTACAATGAAAAACTGAACAGTTAAGTCTCAAGGAGTCGCTCTGCTGGTATTCCCTGTAGGGAAAAGGGTACTGCTTGAATTTCATCAGTATTCATAGGTTATGCTATAAAACGTTTAGCTGTTTAAGCTGCTCTGGGTAACGGTGCCTCTGGATTAACTAGCTAAGTGATGAGCTGCATGGAAAACCGTGACATATCCCTTATTTTTTTTCTTTCCCCCCCCCCTTTTCCCTCCCCACATCGAAAATGCAAAGGAGAGTCCAGGATGCACACCCTCATTGCCTTAGGCCGTCAGTGCCTCCTCTCAGTGTCAGTCCTCAGTGCCACCATCTCGCCTTTTAGCCTAAGTCTCAGTGGCTTCCGGTTATAAATTCAAGGGTGTTGGGTTGGGGGGGGGGTTATCCTGATTGCCCCCAGCCCCACGTGGGAGCCCAGGTCTATTCATCCGTGGACACGGCCAGGTCCGGGTACGCTGTGTCTCTCAGACAACGCAGGGTCCGGTCCCAGATGAGAGAAATTATCAAGTCCTAACCTTGCAGCTTTGAGCTGATCTGAAATCGGTTTGACCGCAAAGCTTCAGTTCTGCATGTCAATACAGCACGGAGATTTAATTTTTATATTAAATACTGTAAATGAGGCACATGCTTATATTGGTCAAAACTAACATTAAAGTTAATTTACTGGGTCAACTTCACTGTATAAATTGGGGCCATGAGAACAGTGTAGTAACAGGACATCACAGGCTGTCAGAATAAACAAAAATATCATTTAACTGCCATTACACGGGATCACACAGCCTGGGGTTTTCTACGCATTTAAGTTAATTGAAAGGTTGCTGAGGCTGATTCTGTATCTACACATCCGAGTGCATCTCTATAGCTATATTTCTCCCTATTTATTTTCCTGTATAAATCTCTCTGACACAGGGACTGCACTTAATTTCGTTGTACCCGTTACAATGACAATAAAGATATTCTGATTAACTAATGGGTACACTTTAAATAGGAACATGTTGTGTCAGAGATAAAGAGAATCAAAGTATGAGATAATCGTTCAGTTGGTCTGACTGTTCTTCCGTCTGTGGTGTGAAGTAGATCACATGCAAACCATATTCCGTACAATAAGCGTTTTGTCCCGATGCTGTAGCTATGCCAAACACATAAATCAGAATTTCCTCTCTTTACAATTCAAAGCGGCATTACCATCAGACAGAGATCGCTTTTAAGGTCATATCGAGTTGACTAAGATTAGCTTTCGGGGTCATGAACTACGTCGTCCCAAAAGATCACAATAATAGCAAAGGTATGGAGAAACGTCATCGTGAATTCCAAGAAAGACAACCTGTGACTGCAAATGTCTGGCTTCATTAACGAACTCTAGGTAACCCTTGACGAGTTCAGTTCAGGCCACCAAACACTGATTTTTTTTTATTCAGCCAAGTGAGAGAGTTCTTCAGCTACTGTTGAGAACAAACATTTGCTTAAACATAAGGACACACGAGAGTGAAAGGAACTTGTGTAGTCACAGTGCATGCTGTGTTTATTAGTCTGGCATGCAACAACATAGCAGTTAATATGTTAACATCCAAGTTGTATTCAAAAGTGAATGGAATTTACGTTAAGATTTAAACTGAACTTAGATTTAAAAATGAATCAGAAGAGAAACTGCCTCAGTTCTTGTGGGGAGACACGTGCTTAATGTTTACGTCACAAAGGGAGTCGTGCTGTGATTAGAAACTTTATGAAATGAAAGGTTTCCAAACATATGGGCAATAAAACAAGATGTTGTTTCCATATGTCTTAGGAGTGCCTGGCACATATCTCACGAAGCAGAGTTCATTATTGTTTCCAACTCGCCTGACAGTGCAATGGAAATGTTTCATGATGCATGGAAAATTTCTGATACACACTACTTTCTTTGAACCGCTCTCAGTCGGTGTGTTTGGGAAGGGAGCCTTCTTTAACTTAATATGTCAGTCTTAAAAGCAAACGGCCTTGCAGATTTGATCTATCACGGCAACCAAGTCCAAGCTCTATAACCCTTTGCTTGTAATGTGTTTTTCCACTCTGTGAAGAAAGCTGATCTGAGTAGCCTGGATTATCATCTATACAGCCTGAACTGTTCATCTTGTTCCTGGCGTCTTTTTTCACAGTCCCAGGAATAGTAGCAAATTTTGCATTAGCTAATGTTGTTCAAAGTGTCTTTATACACACGGTTCTCTCCCTTACACGACTGAATATTTTACTGGGAATGTGACGTGTCCAGGGAAGCACAGATGTACTCCGTCTTTTAGCTAGTTTGACTGCCACACCAGCTGCTATGTTTTCGTGCAAAGGATAACGGAGGCAGTCCGGTCCCCGTTTCCCTCGGAAACACTCGAACCCTTGACCCCCACTTTGTCCCCTAATCTTGGTCTGTGAAACACGCTTCCCCACCGGTCCCCCTGTCGCCGATGGAGACCCACTCCAGGAGGCATCCCATGATAAACACAAAGACGGGTCCAGCCGTAGGGTCCGCCCTCACCCTTTCCGTCTTCTGCTTTTCGTGGAGACTCAACCTGGCGATGCGCGACTAAGGCCACGAGGTGGACTGTTGCGGTTTAAACACTTTGATCACGATCCTACACAACAGTTAAAGTATAAAAGGCGGAGAATGGAGGTAAAAATGAAGCAACTGTGCTTGTTACAGCCTTTTCATGCTTCATCAGATCTAATGATGAAAATATGCAAGCCACATATAAAATTAAGGATTAGTTATTCAAAAAAAAAAAGCCTTGAGCAAGGCTACAATTTGCTCCCCTTACCAAGACGTGATAACCCTCGTTGACAGCTTGCACTGAGATCAAAATCTTAACGAGACATTTCTCTGTGCACGTAGATGTCTCTCATGATGGCACACAAAAAAATAAGGCTGATGTTATTTACACATACAGTGGAGTTTTATGTACACATTAACATAATTTCATTGTTCAGAAAATTATTTCGCAATGTCTGCTTCAAGAGTTCTGTCCTTAAAATACTTTGCTCCAGTTTAAAGCTCCCAATAAACCCCAGTTTCTGCCCCGATGAGGAGGAAAACACATCCATTTTTATTTTTTTTACTTATTTTTGAGCGGCGAAAAGCTTCAAAGAAATTAGCCAATGGTGAAAAGTACGGGGATAAGTTTGCCATGAACAGGAGCCTTGCACAAAATCAAAAGTTATCTGAGATGTGATGTGTATGTTGCGAGCTTTAATGGCAGCTTGGATGGGATGGAGAGTAACAGATGACTGCTGTAATCAGGTCGTGCTGTGGAAAGACCTGAAAGAAAAGTCACCAAGACATGAAAAGGAAACTCATGACAGAAAATGTGCCTCTTCTCTCCGTGAGATTTCGCGTTAACGCTTTCAGACTATTCGGAAAAGAAAGATCTGGCAACTGAACGATATAAAAATATCCATTCCTGTCTACACGTGAGGGTTTCTTGTCTTTTGGATATTGTATTTCACCATGCAAAGTTTTTTTTTTTTTTTTTTTCTCAACAATATCAGTTTGCTCCCTGACAAGTAACCATGCCAGGAAATAAGTTTCAAGATCTGAGATCAAAGTCAGATGTCATCTTCTGTTTCATCAGGCACCAACCCATATTTCTGGTAGAGAATTCAACGTTGCATTCTGGCTAAACTGTGATTACTGAAGAAATGTAGCTTGTTGTCTCAAATCATCCTTCTCTTCTCTCTTCCCTTCAGATTCATCGTTGTGATTCCTCTCTTCGGATTATACAGCTAGCTAAAGTGTCTTATCAGCATAATGGGAAATTGTTATATACTGAAGGATGTAATTGTAAATTCTGTAATTTCAAAATGCAATTAATGAGCTGGGCAAGTGCAGGAGGGCACAGTTATGCAGATTAAAGGTGATTGGTGATTTTCATTTTCAATAAAAACAGTAGTAAATTTGCTCAGAATGTTTTCAATTACCTTGAAATTTTATATTTGTTATGTGTTTGGCCATAGGAAATTGTTCTTTTTGCTGTGGAAATTAAAAATTTTCTCAATTGCTATAAAATCAGACAATATGTAACTTGAACGTCGTCAACATTCATCCCACTGTCCCATACTGTTAGGCTCAGGGGTTCAAGTCCCAACTCTGCTGTGTGGAGTTTCTACAATCTCCTTGCGTTTTGAGGGTTTCCTCCTGCAGCCCAAAGATTTGCATTTAAGCTAACTGACATCTCTAAAATGTGCCCTGTGATGGACAAGCATGTTATCCATGGAGACCCCAGCCTTGTGTGCCATGGGGCCTCAGATGGGCTCCAGCCCACCGTGACCATGGGAAGCAGCTCAGAGATGGAAGGATAACAACCTTTCTTGTCTTTCCAACACAACAGTCAAACAGTAATGGTATACCAAGAAGTAAACAAAACGCATATGTAGAAATGTACTTTGACAGGCAAAGTACATGGAAAGCCAGCATTGTCACGATGCTCTGCCTCTGTTTCTGATTTTCTGTTCCTTAAGCGCCTGTTTGCGAGCTCCCTCATGCTCGGCGTTGCCTCACAGCTGCCGGCTTCTGAAGATATCTCTCGCTCATGCACGCCTGAGGTTTTCACTGGCTGCGGCTTCACAGAGATCTACCCTGGGTGATAAATTAGATGGAATACTAAAGGAAGTGATGCTTCAGAAGACCTGGGACCAGTTTGCATGCTGTGCCAATATATTATGCAAAAATATTGCTGATCTTGCTCGGTCGAAGCCAGACCAAGGCAAGACGGGGAATGGAGTGCACTCAGAAAAAAAAATGAAAAATATCTCAGGGAACTTTTACATCTCAACCTGCTCAATGGCATCTGGATATTTTTGATATATCTATGGGGAGACAGTAGGTAGTTAATTTAAGAAGAGCCAGCAGACACTTGCAGGGTTATTTAGAAGGGGGACAGCTCCTACCGCAGCCTGTGGTTCCGAGAACACCTCCACAGTCACACGGCAGGAGTCTCTGAATGCAACCTGAGCACGAGCATGCTGAAGATTAGCTAAGACTGTAACCCTGGCAGGAGCTGGTTCCTAAGGCTGAACAAGATTTCATGCAGATTCTCACACTTCCCCCATCCCTGTGCCTCTGACTGTAGCAACCGGTCCAAATAAATTTAAGGCTTTGCTCAAATGGAAAGACAGACTGCTATCTATTTTTGTCTTTGAAAGATTCTTTTTTTTTTTTTCTTAATTATTTTTTGGGGTCAGTGCAACAGCAGCTGGTAAATGTACCCTGAACCGAAAATGAAAGATTCCCGCTTAATGTAACGACAATGAAGTAAATATTCTACTAATCTCGTAAGCCAGTGTTTTACGCGTAAGAATACTTGGCTGGGGACCCCCATCTAGGTGGTCACAAATTAACATAACTCATAACGGAAGCTCTAGACTGAACACAAAAGATGACTCTATTGGATGGTCCCGTGGATAAATGGCCTAACCCTCGATTTTGTTGATTTTTCAGCGTCTATGCCAATCACTTCCAAATGTAAATATGTATGTGGGCTGAATTAGCATCCAGAACTGGGGTTAGCCCACGAGTCCATAAGACCCTCCAATAGTCATTGTCTTTATCAATAATAATTTAAAAAAACCCTGTCATCCAGCATGCAGGAGCAGTTTAAGGTGAAGGGATAAGTCATAAACTGCATGCTCATTGATTTATGTAATTAATAAAGATGCCCTGCGGTTCGTTGAGAGAATCTGTAGGCGAGATGGATAGGTGTTTCTGTTCTCGTGTTCGAAGCCTGTAGTACTGGGAAATGTCGAAGGACATTACACAGAACATAGACCTTGTTCTGCTTTGGTTTGTTTCAGCGACGTGCTTTCGGTTTCACCGTCCGGCACACCGGATACCCCAAACCATTAGTGACGCAGTGCTGAAGCCACAGGTGTCGGGTGGAGGATGCAGATAAGCACGCTGTCGTTGTTTCGGGTGCGCTGGAGATGCTGAAGGGGTATCCCAGCGCTGGGGATGAGCCAACAAACACTAAACTGACATGAATGTACATATAGAGCAAATCCTGTAATTAGGGTCATCAGGCTAAGGTCAAAAATTATTCTTGATCAAACTTTAATTTGCACAGTGGATTTTAAATCAGTTTAACTACCATTTCCTGTTTATTCCATATATAGAATATTTATAATTTAGTTTTCTGTGTATTAATTATAATCCTATGTATTCCGTCAATTTTAGTATGACATATGATAAAATAGCATGACAGCTGAAAATCATTAGCGAACAGATTTGACTCCCCCATTTTTATATTTACAGGCGTTTACCTTACTGAGCCATTAAAATGAGTCAAATCCGTTCCCCGTTAACACAGCTTTATTTTTCACGTAACGGACGATATGCGCCAATTAAAAAAAAAAAAAAAGCTTTGCTTTAGTGAAACAGTAAAGGTAGAAAATTGCAGCTTAATTATAGCCATCGAGCACTCAGGTAAATCACGCTAAAGTGTCAACAGAATTATTTCCTGAACCTTTGAAAAGACTCTCCATTGATGATTCACTGTACCATGGGCTCCTGCTCGTTCAGTTGGACCTGTTTGAGTGCGGGCGGGAAATCGCTGCCTTTGTTGTATTCTGTAATAAAAACCATCCCCTGTGTTGAATACTATAGCCTGTTAGCTTTTTCAGTTTGACTTCTTTTAAGTTTCTCTTTGGACTGTTGTGCCATTGTGATTGCATATACATATTCATGCCCCGTTTAGTACACCGGTAGGTTGTGTCCCCTCCTTATTAGCCCAACGCTGCATACCCAGATAGCTAAGTAGCCTCTGACAGCACTCTTTTGATTATGAGAACAAAATCTTTTTGCATCCCAATGTTAATCATCATTCCCTTTCGGCTGCTCCCATCAGGGGGCGCCACAGCAGATCAACCTTCGCCATCTCTTCCTGTCCTCCGCATCCCACTCTGTCACACCCACCAACCGCATGTCCTCTCTCACTACATCCATAAACCTCCTCTTTGGCCTTCCTCTTTTCCTCTTGCCTGGCAGCTCCATCATCAGCATCCTTCTCCCAATATACCCAGCATCTCCCCAACGTTAACGATGATTTAAAATGAAGCAAGCATTAACAAATGGAATCAAATGGTTGTCCCCAATTTAGTACCGGCTGACATGTGTTGGGTGAAAACGGTATTTATTTTCGATTAATTCTTTCTTCAGTCAAATAACTGTAGTTGCATTGTGGTCTTGTTTTTTTTTTTTTGTGGGGTATAGAAACAAAGTGGAGAATATAGCTTTTAGGCTGGAAAACGTCAGAGAAGTGGGTCTTTAATTTGGCGTTCGAGCTGTCGGAATGACATTAGCGTTTGAGTAGACAGATAATGAGAGTGAAAGGCAGCCGAGTGTGATCCCTCACCTGCACACGCTCAGTGGAGGCGCTGTGCGTTTCCAATGATTATAATTGGCATCTAAACCACATATCCCTCTTAGCCGCTTGCCAAATTCCTTCTGGTGTGCCTGATAATGATTAGCCAGAGAGGTTATGAGTCGTATGCGTGCTGTGCTAAAAACAGCACAGAAATCGTCATGTTCCTTCCCGATTACTCAGTTTTTAGGATGATGAGGAAGTCGAGACTCGCACCGTAGAATAGCTTTTCGGTCAAAGGGATGACCGAGGAACTAAGGTGTGGGTGGTACCGGTGAACAGGCCGTCTTCGTTCTATTGACCGGAGTTAACCAAACACAATTACGTCGGACAGGCAATTCATTGTAGAAATCATTGCTATTCATAAGGACAGCAAGTAATGCTGTTTGCACATAAAACCCGAGGACAGGACCCATGGTTATACCCCTGAACAAAGGCCTGCATTACTTAACATCACAAAATGAGCTATAAGCAGCTCTAACTTGATAAAGTTTAAAACGGAGGAAAGCTAAATATCTCTAAACATGATTGTATGTTTAGCAACCATTCCTCCATCCAGTATCTAGAAGTGCTTATCTAATGCAGTCACGGTGGAGCCTAGCATCTCAGTTTAATGTAAAAATGAATTGCAGATGTGCTCTGTGCCGTTATGGAACAGCACAAATCTCTCTTCAGCTATTCAGTATCCATGCAGCTATTGTTTCCATGTGCTTTACGTTCACCAGTGCAAGATGCGTGGTGGCATCATAACTTTGAGGTGCATGGCACGGACATCACCTCTCTTTCCACTTCAGCATAACCAGAGAGGATAATGTCATTTTAAACCACTCTGAAGAATATTTACAAGTCAGAATAAAGATTTTATGGCTCTCGAGCTATGTACAGTAGATCTTCTACTACGCTACTGAATAACTGGTGAAGTGGCGTGTGACATCACCAACCGAGCAAACAGAATAAATACTTTGATCTTTTTTACATCATGACCTCGCGGTAGACTTTCAAAGTCACTCGTTTTTTTTTTTTTTTTTGGTACGGCTGGTCCCGTCGCATCCACTGAAAAACGTTCGGATTCCTAAGCGTGGTGATTTCACGGTCAAACCTTGGTTTGCAGTAGGAGTGCGTTCAAAGTTATAAGTATTTTGCCTGACAATTCTTTGAGCTTTCGTTCGGAAAAGGTCAAGTCCTTTTGGTATCATTGCAAGATTTTCCCTACCAAGAGAGGAAAAGAGCAGTGTCTCTAAACTATTAAGGAGTTAATTGGTATTATACTCATTACAATATGCAAATCAGAATATAATGGAAAAAGTCAATATTTCAGAGACACCGTGGGCCGTTCTGTTGAAAAACACTGATCGTGGTATCAGTTAATTAGCGATTGAACAAGCAACGTAATTAGCAACATGCAAATTGTACTTAATATGAGTCTATTTAGCCTCACTGCATATGGGACAGAGGCTAAATTGCAAAAATCCCAAAGCAAAATGGAAATAAACCTTTCAGTATCACCCACTCGCGTTCTTAGGAGTGTCAGTCGATTAAGTTAATCTGCTAATATGTAAATGTTAGTAGGTCAAGCCTTTCGTCGTATGCTGTGCTGCCAAGCATCATTTCACTCTGAAATGTCCATGAAATGTGGCCTGTAATCTCCACTTATGTCACAGATGGACGTGTCCCATGGACATGTTTTTTTGTTTTTTGCAATTTTCCTCAGCCTTACGACTAAAACACTTAAATCCTGCTTCTTTAGCCATTCAGCGGTGTCTGAAAGCTGAAGCCAATTAGCATAATTACATCGCAGTTTGTTATTAGATTAGCATCAAAGCTCGTGTGACTTTTACACAAAAGAATGCATTCTGCTGTGTTTGAGGTTCAGGCTGGAAAAATTAGCACTAAGCCGCCAGTCAAAGCATTCGGTATGTCAGATAAGGATAGCGTGTCTGCAGAACGCACTAAATGGAAATACAGTACAAAATCAGCAGCAGACACAGAAATGTGTGTTTTGCAGGTATATATTATCCATTTATATGTATTATAAAATATGGATGTCTTTTTTGGCGTCTCCTTAGTAATGTCAAGATGTCGTCAGTACACACTTAGCCAGTGTCTGGTAATCCACCACCTGGAAACTGCAACCTCATCGACGGTGCTTTTAGCAATGCTCTGAAATGTGGTGTATTTAAGGTGGACTTGGGTTTTGGGTGGACTTGTTTTTTTTTTTCTTTTCCTGCTAGCTTCATTTCTACAAGCTCAAAGTAAAGACTCCTGACGATTTAACAAAGGAGGACCGGTTTTCAAACTGAAATTTCGGGCACTCAAGAGCAAAGCCTCGAGGCTAAGAAAAACGTTAATGATCACAAAACAGCTACTGAAAGCACAATACAGGATAACGCTAATAACGGGAAAATGTGTGGGAAAATGCATTTAACCCATAAAATCTAACAAAAGATACAAGAGCAAACAGTGGATGTAGAGTTTCAGTAAGTTTGACGGCTCTCTCATCGAGTGACCTGTCACCATATAAGTTAGTCAGGTCTCTGCCAAAGAACCTGTGATCTTAAGCTTTTTTTTCGTAGTGTCAGTAACCCATTTTGTAGTCGTGGGTTAAATGAGGCTTCAAAAACAATGGTGGGTGGGAGTATCCCAAACTAACCAATCAATGCCGGTGCTAAATGATGCTTCGAAACCCGTGGTAGGTGTGAGTATCTCAAACTGCCAGACAATGCTGGAGCTCTATGAGGCTTCAAAAACCGTGGGGGGTGGGAGTATCTCGCACTGCCAATCAATGCTGGTGATAAATGAGGCTTCAAAAGCCATGAGTAATGGGCATGTCACTCTCAGAGTGGAAACTCATACACTTATCCATTGTAGCATTGCTTTAATAATGATCTGTAAAGTCATCACATCCAATGTATCCGCTGCTCTATGCCCAGTGCATTCTGGGATAGACTCCACGTTCACCATAACACATCACTGGATAAGTAGTGATGATGGATGGACGGACGGACGGACAAGCGGATGGATATATTACCTGTAAAATGTTTGGTGAATTTCCATTTCTTTTTGACCTGGAGAACAAAATAAGATTGTAGCTGTCAGACATACTGTACATTAATTACAATTAGATCATGTGGTCAAAAACGAAAACGTGCCAAGCGTTCAGTCAGCTTGTGTGCTTCCAGGCGTCGTTTCTCAGGTGTGCCGGTCCACCCTTCCAGAAAGAGTGAAGCATAATGATTTGCATACATAAGCTGGTTTTATCATTACCGCACGCACACGTTAATTTAATTTGCATGTTAATGAAAACTATACACGTTTTACTCCAATTCGTTAGGAAAAAAAAATGCTTATTTAAGGCCCGGACGAGCGCTCTAGGGTTTGTTACTTATTACGGTGCAAATTAAGAATAGACAAAAAGGTGTAATCGAGTTTGAAATAATATGCATACATATTCATATAAGATCAACATTTGGAAAAATAAACATCCCAGATATGGATACCCTCTGGTCTTCTGTTTTGTATGTTTTATTCAATAGCGTGCATGCATTTGCCCAAAAGGCACAAGGTAAGGATTTGCTGAGCTTTGGATCAGTGCTTGGCAGACATATTACACTGCTAAACAGAAAGCTCATGGATAGAAAGGCAGTCAATTTGTACTCTCTTAAAGCAAACACACGTATTACTTATTTGTAAACAAGCACACAAAAGACCCTTTAATATGTATGAGTCGGGCATTTAAGTGGTTTACAAGTTGCACATTTCATTAGGTTTATGCTGTGACTTTAAAGAGTCATCCATCCATCTATTTTCTAAACTGCTTAATCCTTAATCGTGGGGGGAGGGGGAGGGGGCGAGCCAAGGGAGGGGTGACTTTAAAGAGTCATTTCTGATCAAATCTATCGTCTTCTGAGTATCGTATTGGAACGAGATCCACAGGGAAGTTGGAAACTCCCAAGGTGTTTAGGGCTGTTTACCGTTTCAGCTGTGTCTTCATTCACGTTGGCAGCAGAGCACTCACACGCGACACAGTGTGGCTTCCTGTTTGCGACGCTCAAAGCGAGCCGCGTGTGGGCTGGCCAAAGCGATGCACACAACTTCACGGCTGTGAGATCACAGCCGAGTGCCCACTGACCAGATGCCCAGGTCATCTAAGGAAAGCCCGCAGGTCTAAGGCAGACAGGAAGACGCTAAGTGCGTGGCAGATTATACATTAAAGAAAAGAAAAACCACACCGCCCAGCCACCTGTGGAGGCTCACAGGAAAGCCGTTTACCCCCACCCCCCCCCGTTCCGGTACACCCCATACACCAAGGACAAAGTGATACCATGACGTACGGCTCGCTTCTCAACAGAAACAGAACAGACATCTGCGGTCATACGGCCCTGAACCAAACGCTGTTTAAAAACCGATGTTTTAGCTCCACACAGCCAGCTCTCCAGCCAGTTGTCTTTTTGATGCATCTTGCCCCAGCACAGATTGACACCCTTCTGGATGCCCCCCCCCCACCTTAAGTGGTGCTGTCTTCTGTGGGCAACGATGAGCAACGTGGGGTAAAGACAGTCGCTCCAGGTTCGTCCTGCTCCTTCCGGACGGCCGGACCATGTTTATTTTGACGGTGTCAAAAGTCACCCCATGACGAGGGCCGATGTGCTTCAAGAGTTCAACAGCAGCCCAAGTGTACATGCGGTGTGCAGTAACGTGAAGCGAATTGCCCCGTTTTTCCATTAGAGGCAGCAGAACGCCACGGATAAGCAGTGCTTATTCAGAAGCGCTTCTTATTTAGCTCTGATTAAGCCGAGAAGATTAATTGGATCTCAGCTCCCACTCACAGCCAAAGGTACACACATACTCAATTAAAAATAATTTATACTAACTAATGCAGGCAGAGATTTCCCATTAAAACATCTAGGATTTTCATTTTTTTATCAGCAGGTATTATCTAAATTGCAAAAAAAAAATAAATTACACAAGTTTTTTCCCTTTATCATCAGGTATTTTAACAAAGTGGATTGTTGAGGCAAAAGGAAAATGTGCTGTTTTGATTAGGTATATTTTAACACTCATATACCCTCCTGGCAGTGCCACAGTATATACATTTGACATCACCCTTTGTCAGAAACTTTACACTAAAAATTTCAGGCATGAATGACTTCGCCTCACTTTCTCCCCAGCTTCCCCTCTCTCAGCCGTGATCGGCAGTGGTAGATATGGCTGCCTTTGGTCCTAACGGCCCACCACATCTTGTAGGTGCAGCCGTAATCTGGCGACGGGTGGGATGGTTTCCACTGTGATATGGAAAACGCCACGCCGAGTTCAGCTTACCACATGTGGCTAGAGGCCAGCCCAACTGAAGACTCGCTGATGGAATTGATGCCAACCGGTCAACCAAGGAAAGAGATGTGGGGAGGAGAGTTTGGAGAGGGTTCTGAAGGAAGACTCCATATGAAGGAGAAAAGAGCCCTACAATTAACCCTTACAGCAGTGGAGTATTTGTGTTTGTGTGTGTGGACATGTTCAAAATCACATTGCGGGGATACAGTTCCCCCCGGAGGAATGAAAACCCATTACTTTTCATGTCATGGGGACATTTCACATTTGTTGTGTCCCCACAAGGGAAAAACTTAATTTTACAAAAATCTGTGAATGCAATCATTAAACTTAAACAGCCTAGAATCTTGGATTTTGTCAAGTTACATATGATTAAGGTTAGGGCAGGGTAAAGCTAACAATTGTCAGAGTTTAGATTAAGGTTAGGCCAATAGAAATTAATGGAACATCCCCGCAGTGTTATAAAGACACGACTGTGTGTGTGCGTGTGTGTGTATGCGACAACACTGACATCACACATGGGCGTAGGTGTTAGCCTTTGGCAGTGCAAACGAGAAAGTCCACCTGCAGATTAATAATTGGTGTTGTTGCGAGAGAAAGACAGAAACAGCTCTGAAGTCCTTCCCATCTTGGTTATACTCTCTCTTACATCAGGTAGTGAAAACTATAAATTCATTGACAAATTTAGCCCAGTTGCTATGGTGACTGCCCCCCCCCCCACACACACACACACACACACACACCTTATTAATGATCAGTGTAGCATTTCCGTTGGACTTTAACGTGTCGTGCTAACCTTTAATGATTACAAAAAAAAAAAAAAACATTTACACTATGAAACATATTTTTAATTGCAATTTTCAATGAAGGCGCTGTTGGACGTTTGCGAGTGCCTAGGCAAGCCTTTAGCTGCGAGCTCACCAGAGACCAGTTGTCAGTCTTTGACAAACAGCTTTAAGATGGGGAATCCCCAGCCAAGCCCTTCACTTACCTTCAGGCTGCTCATAAACGCTTTATTGTCTTACCAAAGCTGCTAACAGCCCATCGATCCAAAGAGTTGTCACCCGGTTTGAAACCAGGTGAAGTACAAAACATCAGAAAACCAAAAAGGTCCTTTTCACCTTGCGAATTTTTGAGAGGCTCCTTCTCGAATGTGAACTGGTTAATGCATTTCTCTATTTGAACAAAATTTTTCATTAAAAAAAATCTTTCATTGTTTCTCAAAACTAAGAACACAGATAAACATTCTTTCATACAATTGCTGGCATGTTAGTACTGATGTTTTTATTCAATTAATCTACTTTTTGCTTAGAATATATGGGGCAGCAAAATTTATTACCTTGAATAATTTATCAAAGGCAAGACTCGGGTGGAGGGTCAGCTTGCAAACGTTTCCAGAGCAGCCTTACACTTACACGATTCGCTGACAACCCTTGACAGTAAATATATAGGCCTGTGTGTGTGTGTTGTTTAAGATCTGCCTATACAGAGCAGCCACCTGATCCGTTTTGGGCAAAATCCTTTAACATTTGTAATCGCTGTATCGGCTACTGGGACATCAAGTGCCACGTTTTGGTGTCAGGACCCCGGAAAGTCAGCAGTGGGGGTAACGGGGCAATTGTCTCTCTAACGCTTAATTGCCTGGTCTCTGTCTCCCCGTCTCCCTTCCCCTGTGAGTGAGCGGTAGAGCCGTGGAATGGGACCACCCGGCCGGAGCCCACCTGACTTCACACGTGACATACAGCCGTGCCAAGGAGATAGCGGTCTAGACGGGCAAATCTGAACCCGTTCATTTGAATTTCAAAGGAAAGGGCTGTTTCCCTTCCCTTACATGGGGGGGGCAGCACCCAGCTACGGCTGTGACTTGGCAGACAAGGCCGCTGAAAGAGTAGGCCGTCTGTGCGTTTTGCTTATATGCCAATAAGTTTTGAAGAATATCGACTGATCTCCTCAAGATGTTGACGTGGCATACTGCCGCTAATGTTGATGAGCGTTCTCCAGCATTTTAGCTAATTATTAATTTAGTTAATTGACTGCTATGAAAACTCTGCGTTACCGTCCTCATTTGAGCAGCACTGCATATGAACATAAAACTGTAAACACAAAAATATGTAATTATGGCAGTTACCGGTGGTGAATTTCAAAGTATTGAAAATTAAAAACAAATGCGTATTTCACGTTTATTGTGTTTGCTTTCCATTTGCTCCGCGCCAGTAAATTGGGATGCGTCTTTTTATTGTTGATCATGGGATGGCTCCAAGTTGCATTTCACACGAAGGATGGTTGTGGTACAGGGTGAATATTCAGACTCTGTTCCCTAGATCAGCATTCAGAAACAGCATTAAAAGAACGTAGGCAGGCCTAATGAAAACACCGCTTTCCAAAAGTCGAACATCTGCAGTCGAGAATTAATAAAAAATGTATATATTTTTTCCACCGGGGTAAATCCTTAAACACTAGACTTAACTCTAATTTATATTTTAATGAAATGTGGGGGGGGGGGGGGGGGGATTTTCTTTTTATCGTCTTGGCTCCCCCCAACACCACTAAAAGAATTAATAAAACTATGTTCTAAATGTGGAGAGAGGAAACCAGTGAAAGACTGGGTGAATCGCTTTCCTTCCTAATAGCGCTTTTTCATACGGTTTTGACTAGGGATCATTATGTCTAAAAGGAAGAGCGATCCGCCCAAAGCAAATCACGGTGGGGTACAAACTGGAGGCTGAAAGTAACGCTCTTGGTTTTATTTTAAGAACGCCTGTTTTTCTCGAGGTGTCTTTCCCGGTGCCTGAAAAGAACTCAGTTGATAGTCACACTCCTCTAAGAGCCTATATAAAACAAACAGAGCCTGTGTGTCAGTGGCTCTCAGAGGAAATGGCTTATCCTGATTGATACATTCAGGGCGTTATTGTGCTGTGCTGTAAAAGGAGATGATCTCATCCAAAAATTGGCATCCCATTAAGCGACAGTGGGACCGCATTCTCGTGGTACGGAACCCGGAATATCTGTCTTCCTCGCCTCCTTTCTTTCACACTCTCACACACGGTCCCCTCCCCCCACCTGCCCAGCCCCCAAACCCATGCTGACTTCTAAACACCATTAATCTGGGCTTCTGACGACTCCAGAGATAAAAGCCGCAGGACTGAGCGGAAATCCAGTAAGCCACCGATCCCATACAAGTCACAAAAGGCGGTGTTTTGTTGGAACTTGATTATAAGCAATCTGAATAGTGAGCAGCACCCTGAGGACCATTTCCTTAGCTTTCATTGGCTACACATTCAGCCATCCGCCTCTTGGTTCGGTTAAGGTATTTTCAGTTTCCCAAATTAACTCTCCGTATTTTCATATGGTTCTTCTCAAAAGTAGAATTCAAGAGCAAGAATACCACGTCAGAATACACATAAATGTTATATGGCCCAATCGCAATCTAAACGGCAGACTTCAGGAGGGTTAGAAATATCGATTTTGTAAGGCTCCTTAGAAGAGGACCTCCAGGACAGACTCTTGAACAAGCTTCTCCATATCTCTCCATACAGCAGAGTTCCTGTGTCTGCAGTGGGCAACCATGTACAGTACGAGACTTCATAAGGGATCGGTTTGCAAGTATGTCCATAGTATGCGTTGTACATCAGGCATACGATAAAGCCCAACTTCTGACGCCAACCAATATGGCACAGACTTGGTTCCTCCCAACAGAATAGTGAGAGATTAGAGGATCAGGAACAGACTTTTATAAAGCTACAATCAGCGGTGTTTAGGGTGCACTGTTTACATCCATTCAGTTCAACCACCTTCCCTTTGGTTGGTTTATTGGTTCAGATCAGAGTCAACAAGGCCCAGATTGTCAGTGTCTTGCTAATTTCACCCACCTTATGTTTCAAATGTTCGTTTGCCTGTCCTCTTTTTAAAGGCAAGGAACTCACCAAGTCACATTTCTAATAATTTATTCGGCTCATTATCCATTTTTCCCGCACATTTTCCGCATCTGTGTTATATAAACGTCAGGAGCAGATAATAGAAGCCCGCTGCCTTGTACTACAATTTCGTAAAATCCTTCTCTATATCTCACCCAAGCACATAAAAGACCGAAAATAGTTCTATTGTATTCGTCAGGAAAATGGAAAAGATTTACTCCTTTACAGTAAAATTATGGACTGTACTCTACAGCGATGACAGTGTGAAGAATAATCTTACCAAAAGCCAGGCATCGCAGAATATAACTTAAACACGTACTTTGATAACAACGCAGCTGTACCTTCTACACGTTAAATATTAGCTATGCTAAAAAGGCAAGTTCCCCTTCCTCTTCATCGCAACTTCATATCTGGCGATGTTTGCAAACACGCTAGCATGTCATTGCTGCAGCCTTTACACCAGTCTATGTCCAGTGTATGTTTTATACACTCACCACGAAGCAGGCGTTTGACCGACTGCATCTGTACCCAAATGCCTTCACCGCTGGCAGTAAAACATCTGTGAGTTGGGTTCCATCCTCATTATCGGGTGCAGACAAAAGGGGTCCTCTCACCTGCCATCCCATAATCACCGGTGTCAGATAAATTCAAATATCTTCCGGAGGGTCGAGAGTAGCGATGGGGCAAATGAGGCTTCAAAATCCATGGTGAGCAGGAGTATCCCAAACTGCCAATCAGTGCTGGTGGTAGCCTGGGATACTCCAGCCCAGCTCAGATTTTAAAGCCTCATTTGCCCCATCACTAGGTTGTGAGGTCATGGAGTGGGCGTGCGGTCTGCTCCAAAGGTGGGGTAGAATATGCATCACTGAATGGGATCAAAGCCCCTCTGAGTAGTGCACTAAGAAACCGTGAAATAAACTGAAGTTAAAAAAAACTTTACTCAAGGAACACTCATTCAGCACTTGCCCTCCTTACCTCGATCAGCATTTGCCCTCCTTACCTCTGAGGTTTCTCCGGCATATACTCTGCAGACAGCGTTTTTAAAGAAACTCCTACATCCATCAGTCCAGCCCTGACCAGCTGGGTTTCATTAACTGAGCAATCTAGTGGGCACCATGGGACAGCCAGCGATCGTGTAAAACCCAGTACAGTCCTGCTTTCGGTGTCTCCGGCCAGCTCAAACTGAGGTGAAGTTATGGGGTAAAGCAGCCTTTCTAGAAACGTTTGGCCGCCAGGCCAACTCTTGTAGGGAATCAGCTCTCGTAGGGAATCGATTTATAGCTATGGTGGAACTTTACCATCATTCGTAAATGTAATTCACCATTCCGAAAAGCAAATGAAAACATGTATATATTATTAGTAATAATTTGTAAGCTCAGTTTCAGATTGAATAAAAATTAAAACTGCAAAATAATATGCTGCATTAACATAAATTGCTGGAAGTGAATCTTAAATAAGAGGTTTTGAACTAAAACATATGCATTTCATGACCCTCCTCGATGATTAACTGTAAGGAGTTATATTTTTATATTTTGATTGCATGTTAAGGTTTAGCTAATTTGGTTCACTTAAGCATGTAAGATCTAATATTAAAAATTGAATGAGCTTGTGCCATTGTGACAATGCACGCCATTAAAACTGCTAAATAACAAAAGACAGCCATATGTACTTTAACTAGCCCCTAGATGGCCGATGACATTTTGTCCCTTTTCACAGTTTTACACCGAAGTTCATTGACCCTCCCAAGACGGCATCGTTGGTATGGTTTGGCCAGAATGACAGGGTATATCGGAGCACTGTGGCTAACAATGTGAACCTAGGGTGGAATGATCCAGCGCTATCGATCCAGCTTTCATATCATTGAACTGAGCTGGTGTTTTTGCAGTAAAACCGGTTATGTTGATTTGGAGGGTCGTCTTAGCTAATTAATAGTATGGTGGCAGGTTCGGCCCTGAGCTGTTCATTTCCGAACAATCCTGTGAGCATGCGTTTTATTGTTCTCTGTGTAGCAGAAAATTTATACTGAATCATTTATAATGCATATTTGCAAGTATTCAGGGATGGAAGCTATATCACATTTGTAAATGTACTTCTGTTGCCCAATTCTGTTGAGATTCTGCCTTGCCTAACAGGCTTTTGTTGATGCCAACAACCTCATAAATGGCAAGGCAGTCCTGGAGAAATATATTTAGTATATGACTGCAGTGCTGACAGACTGGCAAATTTAGCAAACTGCAAAGTGTGTGGTTCCCTGTGTTTACAGGACCTGTGATTCACGTTGGCATGGAAGATATAGGTCTCCCTGCCAACAATCCTGACTTCATAAATAAATTTCAGAACTGTCCACAACTTCACTTATCGACCACTAAATAAAAGGTAGCCCGGTCATAAATTTGTGACCTCGTGTCCAAGCAGACCTGGGAGTCTCTCACATTTCAGATGCACATCTGGAACATAATGCTATCCCTACATCTGTGGGTTTATTTTATTTTTTTTTTTTTTTACTCAAGATCACTCCCCTCAAAGACTCATGGACATTCCAACCAGGTTGATCTTCCAAGCACGCACACTAGTCACATGAGGCCCCATGTCTGCATTCAGGACCTTGCCGTTGTTAAGGGTTGGGGGTGGGGGTCCGTGTGGCAGCATACGGTACGAAAAGCAAGGAGGAGCTCCAGACCAAACATTTAAATTACAACTTGATAAATAAGCCAGTCTTGGGCAAGCATTACCCAGCGGACACACGAGAACCCCCCCCAAAAAAAAAAAAAAGACCGTCGCACTCACAATAACCATTGCCTTCTCTACTCCGCTCGTCAGCATCAGCTGGCAAGCTTGTATCCATCTACGCGCATTTCAGACGTGATAAAGGAGTAATGTAATTGAAAATGACAGATAAAGATCGCTGTGACAGATGTTTCCAGAGAACCTCAATAAAAGTAGTACGGTATGAACATGTGTTTTGCATTAGAGCGAAAGAAGATTGTCCCGAGAGGACAAACGAGCTTAGGAAGGTTCTGCTGGTCTTTGAACAGCATTAAATATGATGCTCTCAGTTCCGCGTAGAGGGCATTCATCAGTGACGGCTTCTGGACTTTTCTTTCTATCCATTCCTGCTACTCTCACTTCAGCGTGTGCCATGGTGTGGACATGACATGTGACCCCGTGAAGGAGGCCCCGCCCAGCCCAGCCCAAATCACTCAGCAGGTCGCGGGGAAGCCGGGACCCCTCCAGAGGGCAATCTGTGACCATTTATTAATGGGATTTAAAGTGGTTCCGGCCAGCTGTTGCGATCCAGCTCCCCGGGGCCACCCACCAGAGGCACCGCTGCGTTTCCCGGAGTCAGGGCCGTGACGCCGGGGGTCCCGCCTGCACTGGGGTGGGGGGTGCAGGAAACCAGAGTCGGGGCCCTGAGACTACAGAAGAGACATTCTGCAGTGCCTTTAACGCTTTGGTATGAATCCCTGGGCAGTTTCAAAACTGCACTTTGTCAGTAAGTGTCCTTTGTAATTGGCCTTTCAAACTCAGTGGAAATGACAGTTTTGATCCCACGCTTTGACTGGCAGAGACAGGGTAATTCATAGCTTCTTCTAAACTGCGTTTACACTTTTACCTGCCTGAAAAGCTATTCACTACTGTCCTTTTAATACTCAGACCCATAAAACCGTCATTGCCTTCAAGGTTTAATGACTACTCTCAGCCCCTACTTTGTGTTAAACAGCCGTAGGTCCTGCAGGACAGTCACCCGTCCGGTGAAAATTACATTGCTGTCATTGGGGAATGGGCTTTGTGGCTTCCTCAAGACGGCCCAACATTTCAGCCGACACCACTGTTCTGGTGAAATCAACAAAAGACCAAACTGTTTGAAGATAGACCAAACGCAATGAATCGACAGCTATGACAAAATGAATTGGGGGGGTTCTTACACTTTTTCTTACAAAATGCCTGATGAGAACCATATGCCCTTCCTACATGTACTATAAATAGTAGACGCGTGTTTGTCTGAAGTCACATATGGATACCTGATGCGATGTGTACCATAGAACCTTTGGTCCCCAAGGCGGCCTTTTCCAAATACATTTTCCTGCCTTCCTGGCCAGAAATTGGCTGTCCTGTTCCCATGGACTGATTGATGGAAGTTGTACCTATAAAGGAAGAATTCACCAATACTGGTGTCATTTTTATACCCGTTTTGATAGGAATGAGTCACACATTAAGGTCACGTGATCAACTGCCATTGAGGCGGCTTCATCCTGCCACTCACTGTTCCACAAACCTGGACGGTCTTCGCAGTATGTGAGAGTCCTCCCATTGCTGCCCCCTTGACCTCTGGCAGCCTCTTGCATAATTCCAGATCTAGTGGGGTCTCTGGCTCTACTCAGGAACCCGTCGTCTCACTCCAGAAAGGCCCTGGTCTGTTTCAAACTCACATGTGTGTGCCTGAAAACAGTAGCGACCTCATCAAATCCATAATACATGGAGTTTAATTGCATGTGGCAAAGAGCCGATGTACTTTCCAGTGATGTTTCATTATGCCTCCGCAGTCTGAAAATAACTATTTTCATAGTCCTGGCAGAAAAGGAAAATTCATTGGAGAGGAGGGGGGTTTGAAATCATTGCAAATTAGCAGCAATGGGAGATGATTAAACTCCATCACACACCAAAGTAATTAAACAAGCACAGAGACACGGAACTAGCGAAAGGTATCGTTGAGCGGGAGTGATTTCCTGCGAGCGAGACATGCCACTTCAAACGGCCCAGTCTGTAGCACAAGCGCAACGGGACGTGACATCAGCCGCGGCCCGCACCATCACGAGGCCTGACATGAACCAATAAACAGCTGGAAGGAGCCCACTAATTTAGAGCAACTCGCCTTGTAACGAGCCGAGGGAGCCACTTCAAACACGCTGGCATTTCCAGGGAGTCCTGCTTCCTTCCTCCTCTGCTCGGTAACCCTTGGGACACGGCCAGCGCCTTGCACCTCATTTCATTTCCCCCACGTTGTACCCTTTGATGGGGGGGGGGGTGCTCAAAAGAAACTACTGATGAGGTGGAATGCCCAGCAAAAAAATTAAATGCACATCTAAAAAAAAATATTTAGTGAAAGATTACTATTGGGTTATCAAACAAACTTAGTTCAACTATGTACCCATTCATCCATCAGTCCATCTTTCAAACTCTTATCCTATGCAGGGTCATGGGGGCCTGGAGCTGATCTCAGGCAGCATAGGGCACGTGGCTGGGGAACACCCCGGATGGGATGCCAGTCCATCACAGGGCACGAGGCTGGGGTACACCCTGGAGGGGGTGCCAGTCCATCACAGGGCACGAGGCTGGGGTACACCCCGGATGGGATGCCAGTCCATCACAGGGCACGAGGCTGGG
>JAACJT020000110.1:3276079-3299145 GCA_009936485.2 Gymnarchus niloticus | reverse complement strand
TATATAGTGAGACGGAGAAGAGAAAAAGAAGAGAGGAGAATGGGGGAGAGAAGAAGAGGGGGAAAGGGAGGCGGAGAGAGAGGGGGGGGGGGGGGGGGGGGCAAATACTTTTTCACAACACTGTAGTATACTAATCACGCTAAGCATACTATGACGCCTCGCATGCTGGGACACAAAGAGTACCGTCCGAAGCTCTGTTTTGCTTCCCCGTCTCTGCCACATATGGTAGAGATCGTGAAAGATGAATGTCTGAAAATATCTCGACAAGAATCAGAAAATCATGAATCCGGCCAGGCCAGTTGTAGCTACTTTGTCCTGTTTCCCCATTCCGCTCGTTACCTGAAAAGATCATTCTGCTCAGCGTCCTGAAGTTCAAATTGCCTGCTGTGATGCATTCTGGGAATACAGACAGATGCAACGGTTAACGAGCGACACCTGCACACTGACTTAAAAGATACATTTTGGGGTGCAGCCAGTAGCCCCAAAACGCACCGTTGAAAAGTGGACTGGAGTTGCATAAAAATGCATTAATCTGGAAAAAGCAAATATCGAAAGGCAACGATAGCCACTGAGGAAACTGGTGCTTTTCTACACAAAATAAAGTGGAAAAATTAATTTCCCCACTAATGGAATTAAAAGCAAATCTATAAGTCGCAATCAATGAGTTTTGTACCCCATAAACATTGGAATTTTTGTTATAATACATCCCCACATTGTCTTACGATAAAAGCCATTTCCTACAGAACATGACTATTAGCCAATTACGAGAATGGATCAGAGCACGTCACCGTGACCCGCCACGAATGTAGGACTACCAACACGGTCCACACTAACACAATTTATCAACTCCTTCACTGAGAGGCTTCTGAGGGCCATAAATAGATCATGTTATCAGTCCTGATTCCTACAGAACTCTGTGAGCTTCGTCCAGTGTGTGGGATAAAACCTGCACTCGACATGTCTTAAGCCTAAACACAAGCTCTGTGTTTTCTTCTCAGCTATCATTTGTATTTGTCTTTTATGCTCATGTTTTTCAGCGTGGCAGAGCCACCAAGAGTACATTTACTGGGCACCAGCCCAGTAACAGTGCCGTTAAGAGTAAACGATAAATCAAATATGTTCTCGCCCAACTTTTTTACGTGGAGTCTTATTGTAGGCAGCCATTATATGAACTTCACGCCATCTTTTGGTGTTTTCAGCCTGATCTGGATATCTTTGTGGGTTCAAATTGGTGGGCGTTCCATCCGGGAACAGCCCAAAAGTCATTAAGGCATTTCAAACGCTTGTTCTGAGCCACCAAGTTAAAGCGGAGCAAAGACTCAGGCAGCCGGAGTTCAGTTTTTGAGTAACACTAGTGGAAGGATTCTGAGTGTGGGAGGTAATGGGAATACCTTCGTGGGAATATAAACACACAAGGCATAACGTGCGTATGATGTGTGCTACACTCTTACTGACTCACTTTGATTCTTCCCTGAAGTTTGTGAACGACAGAGAGAGCAGATCTCGGGGGGAGCCAAACGTGGTTGGCTAGTTGACGACATTTATGTGTTGACCACTGCGGACCTGAAGCGGTGAAGGCTTGCTTTAGTCATGCATTTATACGGGCCAGTGGGATGACCAGCACAGTGAGAAATAGACTTTAATTTTAGCCTGTGGCACAACTGTGCTTCAAAGCTCTGCATGTTTGTCCTCTTTGTAACCCCTGCTCCTCTGTATGTTAGTTTCCATTTCATTATTTGTGGGCAGTTTGTAATATTCTGAAGACGGGTTTATCGCGGCCTTCTCCTACCTTGCATAACCTGGTTGTTTAATGCCTAACTTACAGCTTTGGCCAGAAAGAGAGAATCTCTTCCATGTGGGACAATATAGTGCATTTTTTGTTTTTTTTTCAAAGTGCAACCCAGGGCAGAATATGGACAGGAATTCCATTAACTAGAAATCGCAGCTTTCAGAGTGGCTAGCGATGGCCAGGGTAACAGCAAGGTGTCCTGACCCTTACTGTAGTTTTCCAGGGAGCCGGCGTTGCCTGGAAGCGAACGCCACAAGGGGAAGCGTTTTAAAAATGCATTTTCTCATTTTTAACAAGTATCATGCTACTTGTTGATTTTTTAAAAATTCCCGGGATGAGATACTGCCTACCCCCCAATTTCCTTTCTTCCTCCCTGTCATCCTCCTCCTCACTTCCGGTACAGCTTACTTTTACGGCCGTCTGACACGGCACATGGCTGTAATGTAACATGAATCCCACCCATGACATTCCATTGGATGACAACACCCCAGCTGAAATTTCGTCTCCTTCTCCGAAACGTCTAATGCTGTATGAGTATAGCGGTTCAACATCTCTCTCTTCTCGGCGAGGCCCCATCCCCCAGCGGGTTGCCATCAAGCTTTCCTGTTGTGAATTTTCATTTCTGTAATGCGAAACTCGCTGAATCTTAGGCATTATATCACCGCAGTGGAATGCAATGTTAGGCTAACCGCCGTGCCAGTGGCCCTTAGCCGAATGAAGGCCAGGCGGACTTTAAAACGCTTCGAGTAGCGGTTCTCAAAACCGCTCCTGAGAGGCCCTGGTGTGTCCGTGTTTCTGCCGCTAGCCGAACCCGTTTGACCTTGTCTCTCGGCTCCATGGTGGTTGAAAGGCTGATGGGATAAGTGCCACATCTTACGACCCACATGACATTTACGGCGCCCGCTAAAATTAACTTTACCAGAAGAAAAGCAGGTGAAACATTCATGGCTCACCGACATGGTTTTGTGACCCTCGGATCATTATTTAATGAAAGATTAGAAACAACACAACTCATTTTAGAATATAAAAATAGCTTAAATTTCCATTTGAACTCGAGTCGCAAAGCAAGCCAAGGAACAAAATTAGCATCTGCCTTGCCTGGCCTACAACAAACATAATTCCAGGCAAGAAATCAACCCTTCCAGTTCTGAGGTTCTTCAGATTTGAGAAGGCTGCTCCTAAGGGTTCCACGTTCACCTCCATGATCCATGAAGTCTAACAGTTCACGCCAAGAAGTCAGCAGTGGCTTTCTCGAAGAGAGCCCACAGTCATGTGGTTTACTTTCCCAACTCCTGTCAGCCCGATGTACACGCTGCAAATGTCTTTAAAAATATTTAAGGGGCAGCTGTGACCGCATCGTTTTTTTTTGTAGCTACAAGCAAAGGATTGAAATAGGATTAGCATTTCTGGGAACTTGCATTCACACTCAGTGAAGTTAACTTATAACTACGCCAAATGTTACCTCGACTACATAGGGTACATAATTAGAAACTGCTGTTTAGAATTTCAACCTTAAGTTGTGTTCCATGGAAAACAACTGTACCATTCCTACGTTGCCTATAGCTCACCAACAGCGCATCGAGTCCGAAATCCGAAAGCGACTTTTGGAATTCGGGAGCTTTTCCGCAGTGTGACTCAAAGTAGTGACAACGAAGTCATTTCACCACAAATGTCAACATAATGAAGCGAAATGATAGGAATGGTGATAAAACTTAAGCCCAGACTACATGAGAGAACATCTGTATGGTAGCTGAGGTTCAGTTACACGAGCTAGCTGAGTCGAGATGGATGAGCCTGACACGATTCCATCTCATTCCACTCTGCAAAGCACCAGCAGGCGCTAAGAACTCCTTTAAGTGCTCCAGAAGAGCCAAAATGGCACATTCCATTTGGGCTTAGGTTACGCTATAGAGGAACATCTGCCCATTTCATCATACATACGCGTATGACAATATTATTTCCGACTTAGGCTGACACCTTGGCTTGTCTATGTGGATGTTTATGGTTGCAGTTTGAGCTTATTGCCTCTCCTGAGGGTGCAAAGGTGGGACAGCTCACTGGAACGCCATCTACCCTGTAGGCTGGACGTCTGGCCACCAGGGGCAGGGCAGAGCCAGTTGGAGTGCAGTACATCTCATGCAAGCACACAGCTACATTCTGGGTGCTGAACGTAAAACCTGACTAGCAAAGTTAAAAACCAGCAAGTCAATTAGTCTGTTTTAGCCGGGTTTGACGCCAGCCCCTCTCCTCCAGAGGCATAACTTAAAGCACAGCTCAAGGGCCCGGTGACAGACAAAAGTCCTGGATTGCTGCAGCAATCATTTTTCCGGCTGCTCTAGAGAACCAGGGCAGCACAGCTGTACACATCACTCGCAGCCACAGTACGTCTCTCTCAATGCACGCATTTAGCCCTGAGGTTACTGTCTACAACAGTCTGACACAAAATATGCCAGGCAACAGAGGTAGACAGATCTGAAGTCTCCTGCCTCCGCCCATACCTCAGAACAAGCGTCCGTACGCATTTCAAGAAAACAGAAACATCAACACTGATATGACCTTGGAGTAGAAGTTATGGCTGCTTTTACTCCGAGACAAGGACACGCAACAGGCAGGATGGAGTGGCAGTCAATCTGAAGAGAGACATTCATAGACTGTGAGGACCGACGACATGGGTTAGGCGATGCCTTGACGGTCCCCTCTCAAGATTAAGAGCGTCCTGAAATGAACCAACAGCTCTGTGATTTAAAAACCATTACCACAATCACATAACGATTACAATTAAAGCAAATAAAAATATACCACTGACCACAAGAGGGACTGGGGACTGACACAAATATTTCTCGTGTCTAGAAGACGACCTCGTGAATATTTTAAGCGTTCAACCAAGAAATCGTGCTTCTAAGCTCTAGTTCAAATTAGGTTATAACAAAAGAATTAAAGGACATCTTGAGTGGCCCCTTTCTTTTAACTTGTAAAAGGATTATATTTCTCCGCATGAATTTAATTTAAATGTGGACTGGCATGAAGCAGATAAGTGCATGGAGAAATGGATGGATGGAGGTTGAAGAAGTCTAATTATGTAATTCTATATTGTGAAAATGATAGACAAAATACAGGGAAATGTCAGAAAACCATTTCAAACCATTGCAACTTTCCCAGGGTGAACTCTGTAACTTTACCATGGTCTCTCACCTCACTCCCTCCACCCCCACCCCAAGAACAAAAAGCCACTCAGTGCGCAAACCTACACCAGTTATGCAGGAAATGCATGTACAAAGTTCTGCGTGGTGCCTTGCATGCACCATCCTCACCCAGCTCACCTATTCCGCCCAGTGTTTCCTCTGCCACACCACCCAAAACCCCACAAAGAAAAACGCCTCCATCGGCACACGAGGGCAAAACGCACCAATTAATAGACACCGATCAATTCCGTGAGAGCATGAAGTCCTGAGCTGGATGAGAATATGTGTGTCTGTGTGTGTGTCTGTGTGTGTGTGTGTGTGTGTGTGTGTGTGTGTGTGTGTGTCTGTGCGCTGGTGAAGCCTCTCACCCAGAGCACACAGTGGTACTATTTCTACTTTCCAAAACTGAAACCAAGTACACTCTGTCAGCTCGCAAACCGCACGACGTACAGTTTCTCTCAGCACGCATCCTCTCACCTGTACACAACAGAAAGGCCCTGAATAAAATCAGCAATGGTTGAGCTAAATTTCCTTCATCGCTACAGTAAAGGCAATCGAGACGGCATCTTTCTCTAGCTAAACATAAACGTGCAAGGTCAGAAATGTACAAACATCAGAAATGTCTGGAAAAAAAAGCTGTTTATATATGTGGCAAAGTTTCTAAAAAGCTACAAAAATGGTTCAGCGTAGTGCCGAGATTTCACGTACAAATGCGAGTCTTACGGTAAGAAGAAAAAGAAAGAGGAAAATACATAACTCTGGAAGTCAAACTAATCTAGACAGTATTAAGAGATGCAAAGAAATCTTTCATCATTCGTTCCTGACTTAATGTGGGAAAAAAACAGACAGAAGCAATGATACAAATCATTAATTTGGCAGGAAAGTCATAGCTACATTTTTTCAGCAAAATAAAACAAAGCCTGACTTTAATAAAGCCGCCATTGAGCCACTTCTGTCAGTGCTAAACCAGCCATTTCAGTTTTAGCAAAAACAACCATCTCCTAAACAGTACATTTTGGGGGCATTCAAATTTAATTCACTAATTTCATTTATATTTCAGTTTTTGTCACATAACAGAATGCTGCAAATATCCCTGTAGCCACAGAGTGCTCCTGGGGCCTTCACCTCCCAGGAGCTGTAGAGCTGTGGAACGGCTCCTCCACACACATCCACACCGGCCTGCCGTAACTGAACCACGGTCTAGCTGAGCCGTCTATGTGACAAACAGCACTCCCATCCATCAATCTATCCATCCATCTCCGTATTTATTCATGCCTCGATGTCTGTCTTTCATGCTGCCAGAAAACATCCTGCAAGAGTTCTTGTAAGAAACTCTGCAAAGAATATGCCATAACAAGAGGAATGAAAAAAAAAACAAAACAGTTTATAGTGTCTAACATCAAACTGGGATGTCTTCCATGTGCGTGCTGTTGAAGGCTTGGTGTTGTCACTGTTCTGCTGTACGACAGCAAGTAAAAGCACAGGCTTTGGCTGGGCGAGGGATTCGAAAATCAGCCCATCTCCCTGAACATAGCCACCCGGGGCAATCGAGACTCGCCCCTTAGCTCTTCTGCTCAAGCCGTCTCAGGCCAGGGCCCAGCTGTCACCACGTCCTTCTCCAGAGCGACCACACCCACTCCTGATTTTGGGGCTTCTCAGAACAGTGCGCACGGCAACTGAGAGCGCCACCTCCAGGAAGCTTTCGCCGAAGCTCTCGTACACCGGAGTGTCGGGGTGAGGGTCTCCATACCACTGACTGCATTTAGTCGTTACGACCACTACAGTTTACGGGGTTTACAGACGAGCTACTGTACATTAACACCAGGACACCTGCAGAACGGCGTCATATAGAGAAATGCAATGTATACATCTAGACATCCATGCATGTGTAAGAACAGCCCTAAGGAAGTGTTGCATGATCTAATATTGCCACGGCAGCTAGCCAGTGAAGCAGCCAGAGACTTCATAATGTGAACATTTACCTGTGTGGGATAGATGTGTGTAGACGTGTGCATACGCCCAGCGCACCGGTTCTGCACACGTGTGTACGTGTAAGCTACATCACGCTACATGTGGGGAGCCGGCACTGTGCAACTCCGCATTCTGCTCCCAAGACCTGTGTGTCAGCCGGGTTTTCTTTATCCGTTTTCAAATTCACCCGAGTGCATAAACAAATTCTGCGACCCACACAAGACAATTTAATATTACATATTAACGCTGATACAGTATAATCAGCTATGAAAGCATCATCAATACAGACCATAATGGACAGAATGCTATGAAAGCAAAGCCAAGTCAGCCCTGAGACATGAGGCAGTTACCCTAGTGGGTTAATTCCAATTTTTTTTGGGGGGGGTGTCTCCATGGCGACAAGAGGATAACGTTGGGGTACAAATGCGCCCAGGCCGAACAGTGGGGCATTGCCGTGCCGTTACCCCATTTGTTACAAAGACAAGGATGCACGGTTGTGGTGGGGGGGGTTCACGGACCCACCATATTGTTCTTGGGTGACAAGGTACGTAAAGCGAGCTTTACACACATACACCTTCAGTCATGTGAATCGATCGATGCTGGGAAAGAAAAAAAAAGAAAATCAATAGCTAAATAAACTCCTTCACCGAGAGCAGAGAAACATACTGAAACGCTGGGGTGAGGGCAACACAGGGGGGCAATTGTGACTTTGGTGTGGAAAAAGCCCCAGAAAATGTAAAGGGGATTTAAAAAAAGAAGCATGAAGAATGAACAAAGCATGCTGAGCATGCTGTCATTTTAAGGGGATACTAGAAACAAAGCCAAAATATCCCAGCCCCCCAATGCAGCCCCCCTCCCTCTTAATGCTTAAAAGACCAACCCCCCACTCCTGAAAACACAAGTCTCATTTGTATTCTACAGAGCACAGCACCAAACTGGAGGTGAGGCCTGTCATGGCACAGCTCAGATTCGTTTTTGATGTCACTTCAGTCCTTTCCACTCACCCCACCCCCCCATGTATAATTCACATTTTGTGATCCGTTTTAACGAATCATCCTTCAAGGCGGGGGCTAATCTGTCCTACACACCAAAAAAAATAAAATAAATAAGATTCAATGGGGGGGGGGGCTGTGGTGTGTGTTCAAGCTTCACTGTGGAGCGCGGAATTTAAAAACACTCGTCAGCAGAAATAAATTATCCTGCAGATTAGCATAATATGGCCAGAGATCCGTCCATTCCAAGATAAATTGCCTCATGCCTTTGACCAAGGCAAATTGTCAGTATCGGAAGCATGTTCGTCTTTGAACGCGGACACGTCTCCCCGGACAGTTACCCACTACACGTCACATATGTTTTTCTTCTTCCCCAGAACGTAGCGATGGATGTCGTCCTTAAACCTTACCCGCGAGGTAAAAATACAAAAGTATTATTTCCGTTTGTATAAACGGAGGCCTGTCATCCGGTGTAAGGCTACACCGGGGGGGGCCCACTGGCAAGATTCGTATTGCTAAGCAACACCAAATCAGCCAAAACAGCATAGCAGCGACAGCTAACGTAGCGTTCGGCTTTAGGCGGGAACTGAAGGCCAAGGGTGAAGTCCTCTTCAGAAGCATAACGTATTCGTCGAAAGTCTTGAGCCGACGGCATTAATCCGGACAAAGCAACCCTCGGCGTAGGCAGAGCACAGAAGGACCGAGAACCCAGCATTCAGTCCATTAATGCTTTTCGGGGTCCCCCTCTGGGTAAGGGCAGCAACCACAGTCTTGCATACATATGTCAGAGCTGGTTTAATGGGGCTCGTCTCTAGGGACCTCTGTGCCGGGCGAACCCTCAGCTGGTAATACATATGATCCCACCGAGAAGGATCCATTGCCTTATCGCCATCGCTGTTGCTTCAGTGCTGCCAGCAGTGTTGGGGGTGGGGCCTCTTTCTCAAGCCCGCCTCCATCCTGATTCTATGTACCGGATCCCTGACCCCCCTCGACGGGCCAGCCTGGAGAGGCACAGCTACGCAGTATGGGTGCGACGTCTGCAGCGTTCGCATTGTGTTTCAGTGGCGTGCTCTATTTGTGTTTGAGGCCGACCGCTGACGGAGTTCAAAGCCTGGACTCAAATGAAAGCGAATTCAAAACCTAAACTGGAATTAAAGGAACGAGTGTGTCATAGAGCCAGGACGGCAGGCAGAATTCCTACTCTTGAAGTTTGGGAGTATTAATTTCATTTCTGGGCCGAGTCTTGTCCGTCGTCGTAAATGGCCACCTTCGTAAAAATTTTATCCCAAACTTTATTCTGGAAATAATTTCACTTCCAGCTTTTCAGTGCATTCCACAATATTTGGATTCTCGGGCTTCAGTCTACAAATGATTTCCTGTTGGCAGAGGAGAAACAGAGGGACATGTCAGTTGGGGGAGACCGACGGCGATTCTCAAAGGCGCTTGTTTCTATTCAACTCCTGCCGCTTTTGCCCTGACGGTCTCCGCACGAAGGGGTCCGGGGTGATGGGATAAAACAAAAACCGTAAACAAAGTGTGCTGGAGGGTGCTTTATTCCTGGACCACCGTCACGATGCGGTGCCCAGTCAGGAATAACAATCCATTATTTATGACCTACTGTCTCGTCCACAGACACGAGTCAACGTAGCATTTATTATTCATTGAGTACATCTCACATGATGAATTATAAAAACAAATGGGTTTTCCGGCTAAATCTCATTGATACAGTGTGCAGGCTTGTTTTTAGTGATTTGTCCTTGTTTATCAAATGTATAAGTTTTCAAAATAATTTCATATGGCATATAATGAAATGAGCCCTGCTATTTTCTGATGTAAAGTTTATTGAAAGATTTAACTTTCCCCAATATCCCCCACAGAGGAGCCCTTTGATGAAGTCATACCATTGCATTGGTTGTAAAACCATGCGTTTTCCTACCAATTAAAAATATATACATTTTTTTTTCCCCACTTTTGGGCTGACCAGGGCCCCATTTTGGAACTGAGGTGTCTGCAGACAAACTAAGGAATCAATATTAGGTCAAGAGGTGTCTTTGAAAATTGCACTATATCAATATTACTATTTAAAAAAAGACTGGACGGCAACTGTAAATACTCAATAAGTTAAAACCTGCGTATATTTTTATTTAAATAAAATAGTTATGCTATTTAGATGTATGGTTTTCCTGAAAGATTTCGCCCTTCATTTTTGGCTGCATTCAAAATTATAAAACGGTCCAGAACTTCCCCAAAAAAGATCAATATTTCCTGTTACGTCACCATAGTAAATTTTTACTATTGCCAGAGATAGAAACACTATTTAATAAAATTAATTGATACTCAGAGTTCTTGTATTCGTTTCCTTTCATTTACACATGGAAGAACAAATCCGACACTCTATCAGGCAAAGGGGATTTATAAACCAAGCTCGCTTGGCCAAAACGATTACGCCAAAGGTGCTGATCTACAAACCCAAATAAACAAGCGGGGTGCTCCACCCCCCCGTGAATTCATTCACGCCGCTCCACCGGGGGTCCGGTTCCAACGGAATCCCCTCCGGCCAAACACGCCTAGAGAGAAGCGACATCAGAAATCATACATCAGAGGCGGCCATGAATTTTGCTCTGTTTAATGGAGCGTCGTGTCTACGAGTGTTCCCTTCGAACCCCCAATGTCGCTGTGAGTCACAAGCAAAAACGAGGTTTGGAGGTTTTAATCACATTAACAAGAAAGTGTGTGGGGGGGATTCTGTTATCTATTTTTAATTATATCTAATTTAAGCATGCATACCAAGCCATCCTCCCGAGGAACCACACGTGTGTGACCTACTTACATGAAGTTACGGGACACACGTGTTACACGGATGACACGGAAGATTGTGTGAGTGGAGTAGGTTAAAATATTTCAAAACACATGTTTTAAAATACAGACATCCAAGGTTTTGGGACAGCAGGTAAAGACCATGGCCTGGACAAGCCGGAGGTTGCCGCATCGAATCAGACGATCCCTGCAGAGAGGCGCTGAACTGAAATCGTTTTGGAAAATGACCAAGCCGTTAAAATTTGATGAATCGGACCTACTTTGGATGGGACCGTCAGCTGGGCAACCAAGAGGCATCTTTATTTTAAGAAAATATCTACACGTCATTTGTAACAACAATTCCATTCCAGTTACACTGACTGCAGTCCCAAAGTAGCTGAAAAAAGGTAAATTACGTATAATCCCGGGGCCTCAATTTACAGCCTTAACGGATGGACGGATGGGTCCCATACTGGTTTCATACCATCCAGCAAACCACCAACGAGGTACCTTTGAACAACACGTTAGCACAGTGAAGTGAGAGCTAGGAGACTGACAACGAGGACGGTGAAGAAGCAGGACCCAGCGTATGGCTTCACTGCCCACATCACACGATTAAACTGGAACGGAATCCCGCCCTGGCATGCGGCTCCATCCAATCCTTGGCTATCCCAGTAGTCTGCTGGGCGGAGCTTGGGAGGCCATTCATGAGCAGTAATATCCTCCAGAACAGACTATTACAATGGGTAAGAATATCTCATGCAATGAACTATATTGCATGCCTTCCAGTATGGTAGCTACGTAGACTGAAGCCTGAGATGTCTAGCGATTTAAAGGCGTACCAGCAGGGAGCATAGTGATTAAGGACATAGACTTTGTAACCTTAAGGCCAAGTCCCAAGAGTCCTTGCGCTTGGACCCTTGAGGAAGGTGCCAAAAGAGAATGGCTTATAAGATACAGCTGCACAAACAGGCTGTGAAAAGGTGATGTGATTCTTACACACTCAGGAAAAAAAACGAAACATACACAGACACGCCTCGATGTTGGTTTCCTGCTTACTGCAGAGCGTGGAAAGACTGAAAATGAAGGAACCGCTGAACAAAAAGGTCGCACAGAGTGTGAAAATCAAACACCTGAAAGGGAAATTAACTTGTAGTTCAGCCAAGTATCGGTATAAGACTCCAAGCCTTTCTAGTGAAAGGGCCACTATGAGAGACGTTAACTCAGAATTGATCCCACTCTTTCTGCACACTCCAGCAGGACGGAAAACACGTGGGGATTAGAAGAAAAGATAAAGTGCTCGGGATAAAGAAGACGTTAAAATAGTTATGGATTTAACCTCCCTGTGGATCTCCAGCCAGAAAACGAGGCAAAAAGGAAGGCATGAGCTGCGGTCCCATCTAAGCCAATGGACAGCTGGGATTGGGCCATACCGTGGAGACCGAATGACAAGCTAAAGTAGAGTTCATCTCGAGTCCACTGGGCATTTTGAAATTCAGAATAGGTCTTAGCATTTCGAATCATCATTCTGACGCCGAACTCTCTCGAGGAAATGCCCCATCATGAGCGGGGTAGTAAATTACAGGTTTCAGAAAAGTTAGCGGACCCTCGGGAACGTGTGCATGGCAGAGACCGTAAACCTGTTGCGTGCGATGCAGAAAGGGCTTTCTGGAAAAATGGATGCAAGCACATGGTTCCCGCCGTTTTCAGTCCGTTCTGGTTTCTGATCGTTTTTGGGCATTAATTCTGGAAATCCACAACTGGGATGCTGGAATTTCATAAATACAGCCAAAAACACAACCCGTTTCTGCCAACAGAAATTCTGCAGAAAAATGGTAATGTAGATGGTATAATGTACGTTAATCGAAAAATTCTACTTAAGAAGTGAATTTCAAATATTTTCACTTCTAACGTTCCAGTCTTTGGATGAGTAACAATGAGCATTTTAGGACTGACCCTGCTCGAATTCATCCCAGACATCGGGATTGCCTTCCACTCTGCCAAGGAATGTCCACCGATTCACCTGTCATGTTTAGTCTAAATCACTCTTAATGTGAACACACCTACTGGCTCTTAAAGTGAATCCGACAGCTGACACGTCTCTGGACAGGGCAAGGGGAAGACGGTGGCATGTTAACCAGGGGAACCTCCATGACCTCCGTCGTGTCGTTTTCAACTCTACAAAGTAATGGATGGGGACACCTCTAACCCAAACAGGAAAGATTCTTCTCCCCGTGGACGAGGAGCGGCCAACAGGCGCATTATGCTAACTGCCGAATTAAGCTGCGGTTTGACTCTCTCCATGTTATTTTCAGGGTCCACATCCTGAAATCGAACACAGCAAACATTATCCGGAAGCTTCTCTTTCCCTGGGTGAATAAATGCACGACGGCTAGCTTGATGCGCGGTACCTCCTCGACTGTGCCAGAACGTTCCGTGACTGACGTCATAATGAAATAAACATATTCAACATTAAACTCATTGAGGTCCATTAAGCAGCAGCACAGAAGCAGGATTAGACCATATTTATGAGGCATTAAGCACTACTTTCAAAATTTTCTCCTTGTGAGTTAATAACGCTATTAAGGCCAATACAGATTAACAAAGGACACTAATATGAGGGTGGAAACTAAAGAATAATGACAAAGAAATTGAATTGGTTGATAAATAACCTTCCAGATTATGGACAAACTATGTATAACATTTAACAAATGCTTTCTGCTACGTTTAGGGAGATGGAAGAAAAATATGAAGACCAATCAAAACCCAACACTAAAATAAACAAACAAGGACTGACTGACTGAAAGTCAGACTTCTGTGGTAGAACCACGGTACAAATCAGCCGCCGCTCTCAACACTGGTGAAGAGCTCCACCGCCGTAAAGCGGGCTCTTCTGTCTAACAGTGCGCCCCCCCAGGGACAGGGAACATAGCGAGGCACACGGCGAAGGACCAGGTTCGGGAATTGTGGACGGTTGTCCTGGTTCGGGGACAATCGATACTCACGTCAGAATCCTCAGTATTGCTCCAACTGCCTCCAAGGTACAATTTATAATACTGGAGTTTTTTGCTGACAAATTCCCTGGAAAGTACCGTAAGGAAATACAGTGAGGGGGAGTACTAGGTTTTGTAAAGTAAGGTGGAGTACCAAGCTTTATACAATAAGGCGGTGATTCCCCATAGTCTCAGAATTGCATTTCTATAAAGGATTATTCATTAAGAATGCAATCTCACCTTGATTTCGGTTCTTTCCGAACCTAACCGGGCTTCATTCATAATTGACGTGTACAGAGAATCATTCTTGGTCGTTAAGTTCATGTGCTACAACTCATATTTACTACAACAAACTTTATCTGTATCCCGGGTGGTTCATATTTGTTTGTCCATAGCTTTTGTTTATGCTATACGGAGATTTCATATTTATTTTCAAAGTGATGACTAACTGCATGACCGATGTGTCATGATATTACTGCCATGTGAATTGTGGTTTCTTGCGTATACGTATATGTAAACAGAAATGAACTACGCAAATGTAAGCGTGAGAGGAACAATAATGTTGCTTTTAATAACTCCACCATTATTCTATCAGCTGAAACGCATCCCTAAATTACACCACCATTTAAGTGGAAAAAAAAAAACTTGGTGATTTTCGTAACGACTAGCCTTCTGGCTTAATTTCTGAAACCTCGACAAGATAAGTCTGAACGAAGACCCACTTTGAGTTCTGTTCCAACAACCAAGACTTCAAAAGGCTATACATTACGACCGATTCCATACAGGAACATCCTTAGAAGATGCTTTGATGACTGTTCAGTCTTGTTTTATGTTCCTATTATAGTAAATTCTGCCAACAGTGGTATCATAGCTGTTTGTTACTAGAAATATCTCACTGGCAAAAAAAAAAGAAAAAACAAACAGTTTCTCCACCCTCAACCACACACTGAAATACAGCGATCTGACCATCATCACCAAATTCTGTTGCCTGTCTGGTACCTCCCTTGTCTCCTGAATACACCAGGTCGGGCGGACTCTGAGACTCGCCCTTCCACACCTACGTACACGCCTTCCGCCGAAGGGCAACACCCTGCAATCTCCTGTGCGAAATCCGACCTTTAAACACCACCCGTCGTAGCTGCTAAAATCCAAGGCCACTCTATATTTTTCACACAGCGAAGAGCAAGCCGAAAATTGTCTGGAAGCGAGCTCACGGCCGGCAGCGCCATGTGGAACAATTTCCACGGCAACACCCCCACCCCAGCTCACCGCTTTTTTAAAAATGGGCCCGTTGAGTGGAAAGGGCTGAGGAAGTTCACATTTAGGAGAACTTTATCTTCAGACTTTCACAGGTTATCACGACAATTTGACAACCACCCCCAACCCCTCCTCCGTTTGTTTACCGTTTTCCGCTGCCTGTTCGAAGCCCACCTCAGAATGGCACCTCTTTCAGCACCCCATACGCTCCAAAAATGAAACAATTCAGGGAAAACCACTAAAAAAAAAAAAAAAGAAAAATCACTCCGCCATTTTTCCTTAGGATCTATGAAGTGGGACTGCCTTCCCTATAAACAAATAGGAACCTCGGGACAGGGTCAAGAGGCCACCCTCCAGAACCCAAACAGTGTAATACAAACAAAGACTGGCCCAGAAACCAGGTCAAAGTTGAACCCTCTAAACAATTAACAGGCCCCGGCAGCAGCCTGGCCTGAGACTTATTTTAGGATGTCTGGACAGAATTCCCCCAGACCTTAGCCTGTGAGAGGCCAGGCCGATCGGGGGGCCGTCCCTCACTGACGGGACATGCACAGCTGTTGGGCTGTTCCTGGATCTGTTCTCCTCATCTGGGGGTCCAGCTTAAGGCACACAGTCACCCAGTGTCAAGGGTGGAGGCCGTCCAGCTGGTACGCTGGCTGACTGTTTAAACAGCTATAAATAGCATTCCTCGCTGGGGAATTTTTAGAACACATGTCGAGAATGTCAGGATAACTAAATATTTAGAGCAATCTGTCAATTAAAAAAAAAAATTATAAGGCAATTTGTGGTAAATTAACAAAATTCATGAACCGGCTTGAGCAGGAAGTCAAATGGCATTATTAAATCTCTCTTCGTAGCGTTGCAGTGTCGGGCTAATGGTTTGACAAAGTATGGGTGAAGGTGCCAATTAAAGCTCTCAAAAGAATCCTTTGACAGAAAAGTGACTGCTCAGAAAAAAAGCAAAGCCAGATCCCATGCTGCAGTCACAGCCTTTTAAGAAGTGGTAATCTTGCTCCCTGAGTAAGATTACTAATCCTTTGTACTCCACCCGAGACCTACATCAAGGCTGAAAACTGAAAGCTCCAACTGAAAGTTGGTCCCTGGCTCTTCAGACCGAGGCTGCACCTCGAGCTGCAGCTGGAGACAAATCGAACTTCCGAGCCGACTGTTGATAACGGAGTCTGCAATGCCAGCACGGGGGTCTCTCCCTAAATGGACGGCACGGAGAGGTAGGGAGGGGGCCCTCTGCAGCTCGCCAACCCAGTACAGGTGACGTCATTGCAGACGGCTGAGAAGTGACAGAGTGGCGCGTCTCACGCCTGTCACCCAGACACCATCCGTTCCAATCAGGACCCTATTTTTATACACAAGTGACAAAATAAACTTGACTCTCCTAAAAAATCTTTCCATGCTGATAAAAAATTTAAATACTTCCTTTGGCATCACTCTATAATTCAATATTATTTTAAGGTTAATAGCTGTGACATCCACAAGGCCTTAAAAATCCAATAAAAGGGCCTTTCTTCAATTGATTTCCATCTTAGGCATTCAACACTATTTGGTGACAGATAGAGACAGCGGTGCATGTTTTGGTACTTAGTCTAAATGAAATCCGAGGCTAAAATCACGGCTAGAGATAGTAGATAATTCTGCTGCCCATAAGGTGCCATGGCTAACGAGATCTCCCTGAGTCATCAACTCCCTGAGAATCAGTGGCACCTTTTACTATAAAAAGTTCACACTGACATCCAATGACAGATTAAGTCCAGCTTAACTTAGAAAAGGTGCCTTAGCATGACTTAGAGAACCTTCATAAAGGAGATCATAAAAAAAAAAATGTCTTCTCAGGATATCCCTTCAACATTTACTAGTCCAAAAAGGGACATACTCAGTTCTTGAATCGCCAGGTCCACGTGAATTTAAATCACTGGTGCAGGAAATGCATGCAGAATCTTTGTGCATTGCAAGTGCGATACATGTACCATACGGCACCATCCATACATTCATCCAGCTGTCTACGACCATTTATCACGTCAGGGCGATTCGGAGCTTTGAAAGGGATATACAAATACATGCATATACACTGTACATCGATCACAGACGTAATTAGAGGCTGAGTCAACAATCTGTCCAGATATCACACCTTCATCCATCTCAAAGGAGGAAACCGATGCACCTGGAAAGCACCGACACGTGGAGCGTGGAAATTGTTCAGAAGAATTTGGTCCACATCTCAGCAGGCTCTGCAGAGCCGCATACAACTTGACATTACAGAATACGTACATCCAACAACTGGAAGTCACCGAGGTTGTGTTTTTTTTTCCCTGTCATAAATTGAGAGATTTCTAAGACAGGCTCTTCAAGGATTTCCAGACATTCTGAGATCTGAGGGAAGTTACAGTTGAAGATGCGAGGCTGGCGCTCCCCTTAGCTAACCGCAGCAGGAGATTTACGCATTCTGTGGGAGAGGACGAATTTCCATATCGTACTTGCTGATCTTGCAATGCTCTTCAGGTCCCAGGCAGAATCGCTCCAGCTGGTCTGACATGCAGCATTCGTGTGGCTTTGGACAAACGCCATAAACGGCCGGTCAGTACAGGGGACTTCAAGTACGTACGTCACGCGCAATTCAAATCAGCAAAGCTTTAGTCTTCGAGCCCTCGACTAAATGGACCCCAAATACGAAACACGTTTGCAGCTTTCTTTGAAGGACAACTGTGTCTAGCCACAACGTCTGAAGGCAGTGCGGTGTGTCTGCGTGGCCAATTATGTCATCGGATTCGTGACCAGAGCTCCAGATGGTATTGTTTCGCCTCATGGGAAACTGAGGTAGACGTGCACTTTTGACGTCACACCACAGGCGAGAAGCTTTGCGCATTCTGATGCGGCCAAAGTCGCTTTTCCATCCCGCCCATACTCAACTGGCACTGAATGCCAGCCTAAAGCAGTACGTACGTGCTCTTGTGCCAGTGGTATCTGTTTCAGTCAGAAGGACCACTCCGTTTTACTGAAAACCTGCTGCATTTACCTCAAGTTTGCATTCCTCTTACGTCAACACATTTAAAATGTTATTTACCAGCTATGCAAAATGCACGTTGATATTTTGGAGGGAAACTGAAAAGGAGGGAAAATCAGGAGAAACCAAACCCTAAATTTCTGTCCCCGAGACTCATTTGTGACACCGGGGGGTGGGGGGATACCCCTTGGTACTTTACTGACCTGCGCTTTAAACACAAAAGAAGAAATGAGAAACAAACTGATAAACAAACCAAACCAATCCACTGAGCTTTGGAAGCCGATAAATGGTGACAGTAATGGGGGAAAGACATTGTTTTAAAATGAAGGTTTTTTTAACCGACGGAGGTCGTATTGATCTGCTGCTGTGGAAACCTCATAGCGATAAACAATACTTCTGACGATGGTCGATTGTATCTTTAAAAACTCTGTGTAGTCACGTTACAGAGGCAGCTGTCCGCAGGCCATGTGGAGATCACTTTGATGCCAGATCACTCTAAAAAGAGACACGGCACCATCAGTCAGTCCAAAGACTCTGCCGCTTGCTGAGATTCGGCAACACGGGATCTTGCTAACTCTCCAGCCGCAAGCTGGTGAAATCAGAGGCTGCCTTGAGGTCACCATGGATCCAGAGAGGGCCTGAAATGGAAAAATGCTGAGGCGTAGGAATTGAGCGCCAGTTTTGAAAAGGGTACCGAGGTCTTTGTAGTATAGAATGACAGCTCCCCTCCTTCCCAAATCTGGTAATGAGCTACAGAATCTGCTGGGTACTGGATAACCATGTTGAAACCACACTGATTTTCAGGCTTGCTGCCGCTTTTCCATCATCGGTCGAGTTTCCCTGTCCTGTGCTGCAGTTCCCAAAGTGGCCACTGGAGGCATGAGAGTCATGGGATGAGGCTGTAACAGTTCAAAGCTCCCACGTGGCGTTAGAAGTATACCGGTTTCGCTTCAAGGCGTCAGTTGGTCCTGGTCTCCCGAGGGCAGCTGGTTCCCACTTCCTAAGGGCAGATGTTCTCACATGAAAGCAGTAAGCATGGGGGTCGGTACAATAACTCAAACACACTACTGCCGCTGTAATCTGAAAGCTATCACTCCAGTGGTCTTGAGAGCAGATGGACCACCAACGATTCCGGCAGATTTAAATTGCGAAAACGCAGCTCCCCGTTAAGGAAGGTCACTGGGCAGAGACGCCCTCACAAAGCTCAACCTATACGAGAAGGTGGCCCACGAGCAGGCTGTGAGAGGAAAGGGCCTTCAAGCCGGCTTCTAGAGTTACATCCACGCACCTTATATCAAATGGGCATCTCTGGCAGCAATTAATGAATCTGCACTTGTTCTCTGGCTAACTTTGAGAAGCTGCTGGCATGTCAGCAGTCGGTCGCTGAGAGCTAACGTGGGACAAGAGTGACTGCTGCCTTAATCAGGCTACGCTACCGTGCAGCAAAGTCTGCGGAGTTTATTTTCAGGCAGGAGTCTGCTCGTCTTACTCAGGCTTGCTATTTGGACTAATTTTCTCTGAACAGGTCCAGATTAGGTCCATGACTAGTTGGTGCAAGCCGAAAACATGCATCCCACTTGTGAATTCGGTCTGCAGTCCTCACGAATCCATGGAGAGCTGAAGCTAATACTAATTCAGTAGAGAGAGTGGGCAGGGTGGAGAGGGGGCAGTTAGGGTGCTGTCACCTGACAGAGCGGCAATCCTCACCCTGAAGATAACTAGTTCAGCTGGCTGGGATGGGTTTTCCCATGTGCCACTGGAGGGTGGGGATAAAACCACAGTGGGTCGGGGCTTTCCCCCGCCCCATTCCTTCAGCTCCAGCCTCGGTCTGGGAAAGGCAGCCAGAGCACCGTTTGATGGAAAAGCAGCTCAAACATGGTCGGGTGAGTTGGGCAAACCTGGCAATCGGCAAGGAACAGTTCAGGCATGGGGAGCAAAAACAATGATTCGGGGTTCCCCTCCCAACAGCTGACTCAGCAGTACACAGTGATTTATGGTATAATGCTGCCCCAACAAAGACATCACTGTGAGGTCCCAACAGACCTCACTACACGGTCCCAGCAAAGACCTCACTGCGTGGTTCCAATAGAGGTCCCACTGCACGGTCCCGACAAAGATCTCACTGCACGGTCCCAACAAAGAATAGTTGAGATCGGGATCAGTTAAAAATATATTCAAAACCAGCAGAATGTCAGTAAGTCACAGATAGAAAATTACAAAGACTAACTCAGTGCAGGTCCCGCACCTTGACATTGCATTTCCGCAATCCACGACCTCCAGTGGGCCACTGGGAACTTTACAGTCGAAGACAGCGGATTATAGCTCAGTGGTGAAGTGAGAGCTTATCAGAAGCAAAAACACATAGAGCTTAGGGTTTCTCAGAGGGTAACAGAATACAGTGATGAACAGGCCAGACGTTCGTGCCACAGTCATTAAATACACTTAATCGCCTGCCAGCTGTCCGTCGCAGGCCTAACAGGTAAAATAAAATCTGATGGGCATTAGCACATAAGCGCTAGCGAAATGCTGAATGCCCGCCGACCTCTTATTTTGCACAAAGTTTCGTGTAAACTGGCACTTTCTTAAGCCGCTTGGCATGAAGGCTGTCTTCAGCACCCAGACACCTCTTTGGAGGGCTCTGTTCACAAGACGTACATAGGATCCGGCCATAAGAAACTGCTGGTACTTTTTAAGAAATGCTTCTTCGAACCATACCAAAGGCTTCAGTTTCATGAATCAATCTTTATTCTTTGGACGTTTTACTAATAATGGTGCACTCAGAACTCCAAACCAAAGACTTAGGATCTGCTTTCATGGTAATGTAAACAAACTCCCAGTCAGACTTCGGATATCGACAGATCCTTCGTGATGCGGGTTGCCTCCATCTGCTCATCCCTTCTCGCTGGATGACCTCAGTTAAACTGCTGCTGACAGATGCTGATTTGACAGCTGGAATTCATTAGGCCTTAAAATACAACCTGAGAACCCAGCAACGTCTGTTATTAATTTTGAAAGAACCCAGCGAGGCACTGGACGGATGGCAGTGTAACACAGACAGAACATCCAGCGATATTTCAGAGAGTTTCTCCTGCCAGCATCAGGGTCAACCTAGAAAAACTTGGAATTTAATAGGAGATGTACAGAGTGTCTTCTGCCAAGTGAAGGCAAATCACAACATAAAATGGTTATCGCCACATAGCTAGGCTGAGAAACAGACAGACCCTTATTTCATATACCTTTCACTGAGCAAGAGAGCTTCATGTCATGTTGTATCTCCCCTCCAATTACAAACAGGGCGTCAGGAACAGTTGAGGAAAATATTTATACCTACAGAAAAAGCGCAATGCCGTCAAAACAAACCACTCGCAGATATTAAGTGTGCGACCACCAGCTGTGACCTAATGACCAGCCATTTTGAAATCCTTTGCAGTTGAATATGCATTGGCTTTTTCAGGTTATGAAAAATAGATCAGGGATAGTACAAAGAGGGAGACAGACCGAGAGCGAGAGAGAGCTCACCAGACCCAGCATTCCACATGAAGCAGACCTCGGTCTTAATTACACTCCCAGAGTACCCAGTGCCTGGAGGTTCTTCTGAGAAAACTCATGAGTGGGTTTCCTCAGAGACCAGCTCCCGTCAAGTTCCGCTGCCCCCCGCCGAACGAGCCCCCAAACGCCTGAGTGGGATTAGAAGCCAGCCCAGGGCCAGACAAACCGAACAAGCGGTGGTAAGCACAGAAGACCCCACATGACACAGATTTTCAGCAGTGTGTAACCAAGTTCTCCATATTCAAATGGGCTAGCTATAATTTTTTTTTCCATAAATCATATTTCCATAAATAGGCTGATAATGAGAAATTGCTTCTTTTGTGCACGCATTTTTGTAAGGCAGTGCACTTTGGTCTCCTCCTGGCTTTTTCTAATCTGCAATTCATGACTTCATTATTGATGCAGGCTATGAAGAAAAAAGACGCTATATAAAAGAGGGTATATAAACCTTTCATATTCAACTGAATTCAAATGGCATACACAGTTTATGATGTACATGCAGTTAGGTAAAATAGCATCTCTAAATTGCCCAGAGTGTGTGTGCTCTGCCATGGACTGCCATCACTTCCAGGGTGTCCCCCACAGAAGGTGTATGGATGGATGGATGGATGGAGTTTTAAATAGTAAAATTTCCTTCACTCTGGGTATTGGCTATCAGAGCCACTGTGACCAGAACATCCAATAAAAAAAAAATCCTCCTGCTTCTCTGTCCAGTGTCATTTTCAGCAGCAGAATGACAACATAACTCAGCTGTTGTTGTGGTCGGGAAAAGACCCCAGAAATCCACAACCCAATCAGAGTATTGAACCCTGAAGACCAGGGAATAACCTTGAAAACCAGGAGCTAACAATGAAGACCAGGTTCTAACCCTGAAGACCAGGAGCTAATAATGAAGACCAGGTTCTAACCCTGACATCATCATTCACTTTCGGCTGCTCCCATCAGGGGTTGCCACAGTGGACCAACCTTCGCCATCTCCTCCTGTCCTCCGCATCCTGCTCTGTCACACCCACCAACCTCCCATCAACACCATGGTAAAACAATTTGAACCCGCCTCCGATACACCTGGCCTTACTCCCCTTCCATCTGGTTTCTTGCACACACAATATATCAACCTTCCTTCTCTCCATCATATCAGCTAGCTCTCTCCCTTTACCGGTCATACGACCGACATTCAAAGTTCCTACCCTCACTTCCACTCTCCAGACACGCCTTCCCCCTCTCCTTCCTCTTCTGCTCCTTCTTCTTTGGCCAACAGTAGCCCACTTTCCACCAGCACCCTCTTGGCTGACAATGCTAGTGGCAGTCGTTGTTAACCCGGGCCTCAACCGATCCGGTATGGAAATCTGTTTTGTTGTCTGCATATTTGATTCTAACCCTGACAACCTGGAGCTAACCCTGAAGTCCAGGAGCTAACAATGAAGACCAGGTTCTAACCCTGATGATCAGGAGATAACCAGGAAGACCAGGTTGTAACCCTGAGTATCAGCAGATAACCAGGAAGACCAGGTTGTAACCCTG
>JAACJT020000110.1:3262129-3275979 GCA_009936485.2 Gymnarchus niloticus | reverse complement strand
ATGGACTGGCATCCCATCCAGGGTGTACCCCAGCCTCCTGCCCCATGATGGACTGGCATCCCATCCAGGGTGTACCCCAGCCTCGTGCACGGTGATGGACTGGGACCCCATCCAGGGTGTACCCTGCCTTGCCCCTGTGCTTCCCAGGAGAGGTTGCAAGCAGACCGTACCCAGGTACTGGAAAAGTGGTCAAGGAAGATGGATATTATTCTATGGTGCAAATAAAACAAATTAATAAATAGGTACACATAACTGAAATTTTGCAATGTTACCTTAATGGCTTTTTACAGTAAGGCGCTAATTAACTTACTAACATAAGACCATTTCATAGCAACGTTTTAATGTTACACATCACCAAGGGCTTAATTTACCAATGAAGGGAGACCATTGAATGAATTCGCTCATTAAAACCTCTGCAGCAATAAGAAAAAACCTGTTTATAACACATTGTTTGTGCCACCATCATTTTATACGAGCACTAAAACATAAGTCAGAATTTCACTGGCATGTCACAGGTTGTCTAAAAAAAAAAACAAACAAACCCTGTGACAATACATAGGAATACATAAATCTGCTGACGCTTAATTGCTTAGGTGACAACAAATAAACCAGAACTCAAGGAGTTAAATGGTAGGAATGGTCCAAAGATAATTATACTATACATATATGCTACTGGTTCAACATTACAGGTTAATGTTACTCAAACCCAGATTTTTCCTGTGTCGATCTTATCTCGACTGCATTACGCGCAGCTTAAAACACAAAACTGACCACACGCCCTCCCAGAGAAATTTAAGTGGGAGCACAGGGAGCGTGTGGAGAACAGGCTATGCCTGCCTTTTGCTGTCCTTCGCCATCACTTTCCCCACAGCATCTTAGCCAGCTTCAACTTTTCCCACGTTGTGACGGCAGCGTGAAAACTGAGAGTTTGTCTCCCTGATGCCTTCTCGTTTCTGAGACTGTTATCCGCGGATCCTTGACGCCACGAACGGATAAAGTGTGAACCGCACAGTGGGAATCCAACGAGGCCGTGAGCTACCAGCTGCGATCCCGGGGACACCCAACAGACCAGGAAAACGTGAGTTTTACCGCTCACAAACACTGTGTCCTTATGACTTGGTGTTCTTTCCTCCTACAGCAAACATCAGGAACAGCATATAAAACTGAATTACCGTTCAAAGCATTTATTGCTCTAACCGTGGAGTGAACGACACCAAAATAAATAAATAAAAACAGGTGTACTGTATGGATTGAAAAGTGAGCATTGAAAAATGTATTTCTATCCATCTGGTTAGCAAATTTCATCTTAAAGAGAGTGACTAACTGTATGCACGTACCTACACACACACACACACACACACACTCTGCAGGTTAAGAGACCGCGTCCATGTCCAGAAGGTCACTGGTTCTAATCCCGTGGCTGGCTAAATAACCAGATTACTACTGCTCCCTTGAGCATGGCCCTTAACCCCGGCTTGATAAATGGCTGACCCTGCACTCTGACCCCAAGCTTCGTTCTCACCTGTGTGTCTCATGGAGAGAAAGATGGAATACGTAATGATCTAGGAATTCCTGCTCTCATACAAACAATAGAAGCTTACAAATAGGACATTTGCAGGGACTTGCCTTCGACTCCCAGTAGTCATTTAGTGACCCAAACCACTGCATTACTCAAACATTACTTTAACAACTAGATCCTGAAATGAACAAAGGTGCCACAAGTCTGCACAACTTTAAACACATCCAAACACACACGACCGACCATTCATCCTGTCCTGCAATCTGAATGCCAGACTTTGCCCGAATGATCCAAATGCTAAAGTTTAGAATTAAACCTGAAAAATGACCCTGTGTTCAGTCATAATATCACAAAGTACATCACACTGACACCCTCAACCACAGCTCATTAATTCATTTTACCTGGATATGGCTTCCTCTCCAAACACGGGCAAACAAGTTTTGTTGGTTACCTTCACCGGTAAAAATAAATAACGTAGCACCAGTTAGGCGTTTGTTAAAACGTGTGGCGTAGTCTAATTTGTCGTGAAGGGCTCTAGGTGGATTCTGTATCTGGACTCTATGGTACCAATAAGTCCTTGCCCCCGAAACTGTGAGGAAAATGAGGGTCTTGGGTCTGCTTACTGTACTCTGTCCAGAGTGAAACGCTGCACTTTCTATAAACTGTAGTCTCGCTATACCTTTATTTCTCCTCCCCAAAAAGACGGCACAAACTGCTAGAAATCATAATAGCAAAACAAACCGTTAATAAAAGGGAACTATTCCTAGACCGTGGACTGTTTGGACTGTTGAAGATACAAGCAGAATTATGGGGATGTGGCCTGGTGGCCACTCCATACCATCCCAGTTTTAAAACAGGAAAAGCCACTTTGGGATTTACCAGTTCAGCGCTTTAGAATCTCAGGCCAGACGGTTCCCAGGAAGCCAGGACAAGTGGCGGTTTCTAATGTACCCCTTGTCTGTTTGCGGTACGAGACGCGTCTCCATGGCAGCATGTCTGCATGACACAGCTGATCATCTTTTTGGCTTCTCAGTTCATTTAACATAAGCTTTCTGGCCATTTCCGCCCACTGGCTGCTCGTAATCCTACCTCTCCTGGGTGTTCCGTGAACTTTGCGAGAGCCCCTAATGAACTGGAACCAGATTTAGACACACTTATTAATGTGATTAAGAAACACCCCGCTGGACCACTTATACCTGAAGCAGTCGCAGACAGACTGTTACTCTGTCTGCATAAACAACACGTGTGGCACGGGCTGAGACGGCAGAGAAATGCAGTAGCGGTCTGTAGCAGAACCCAGTTTTGCTCAGTTCATGTTGAGAGGATCCTTTTAATCCTTACAAAGATAGAACTTGGCAGAAACACACACTCTTAAGGGTTCTCAACAGGTGTCAGATATTACAGCGAACACACAGATACTTGTTGACCTGGGAAATTCTTTGCAGAAGAAAACTTTTAGAAACTATTCTGAAAATCGATAGAAGGTGGCAGGAACAACATGACGTGAACCAAGTGAGATGGCTGAGTAAATAAGGAATCAATCTGAAGCTACGTAAACACACACCCGCCATTTCTAGCCGGGGCACAATGATGTAAGGAAGTCCAGCTGGACAACACGTGAGGAATTAATACCAAAATAAGAAGGGGGGAGGTGCCAATCCAGTGGACATCTGGCCAATCGCTGAGGCCCATCTCACTGTTACCCCCAACTGATGAGGATATGACCCTACCAATCAGATGAAAGCACCTTTGCAAGTGATTATTATTAATACACACAGGACATGGGGAAAAGTTAACAAGCCTGCATAAGATGAACTGTAAGTAAAGATACGTGGTGATTAACAGCATTAATCTAATGTAAGGCTGATGAAATGAGAGTGAAAAAGCCACACGAGCCGGCACTCGACTACCACAGAGGCACCTGCTTGTTGGTAGAGCCTCCTGCACATTTCATCATCATTTCATCTAGATGTGCTCATGTTTCGCTAATACACCGACGAGGTGCCGTTCATCTGCTGGCCGCGTGGCAGCACAAACCGCGGTGACATTTAACTGGAGTGCAACTTCAGGAAACCTGCGCCCAACCTTGAAATTTCACTTTAAAAAAAAAAAACAAGCAGCCTCGTCCTCGCATGCTACAATGTAATTTACCCAAAAGCAGACAGAGCTTCTTGATAACCCTAGACTACAACTCAAAAATAAAAGCTAAATAATACTTATCTTTTTTTAATTCTGCCAAGTAGGTACCAGTGCTTATAAGGAGAAAACTCAGAATTGGGTTGTCGCGGCAACCAGATAACTTAGTGCCGCGTGGGAACACGAGTTTAATTACTCCTGACTCCAAACCTTCAAAGGCTGGCAGCCGCATTCCGGCCTCTGAAGGCGGCAGGGTCCTGATATCACTGCAGATTTCTCCTTCTCCCGGCAACACACTCTGCATGATCTCAGGGAGGCAAGTTCTTGTGGTTTGAAGCAGCTATGCTCTAAATAGACCGTTCCTGCAATGAGGTGGTGAACTTGAAAGACCTACGCCATTGCTTCCAAACCTCCCGTTTTCCACAGATCTTTGCTAACAAGCTTTAAAGTTAGAAACTTCCGGATGTTTAGGTCCGGAAATCGCCCCATGCCCCGGACAGGTCTGGCGTATGCTGCATCGTTGACACGTGACAGGATTCCGTCTTTATCGCGAGAGCGCGCTCAATCCCTGTTGGATAAACAGCATTCACACCCTCAGCCATCTATGAGTCAAAAAAAATTCAGCCTGGCATCAACTTCCTCCACATGCTTAGGACGCCATACATCTTCTGCGTGGCTCACATTCCCGCCCCGTGGGCAGTGTGGGTACACACAGCTGACATCTCTGGATGAAGAGACCCCCAAGCCCCCGCCCCGACGTGCCCGAACCAGCCAGGAATGTGATCAGAGCTCCCGTCACCCCGCGACAAGCCGGGGTCCTTGGGGTACGGTCGTTGGCCCTCTGGCGGTTCTCACCGGGTGGCGGATGAAACAGGATGGGTGAAGCTCATCTCCAAAGGAGGGAAAAGATGAGGAAGCTCAGAGATGAGGCTATTTCAGAAGAATCAGCAGCACAGGCCCGATGTGACTTTACGATCACCAAGACGCTCATCCCTAAACCCTGATGGTTAGGTGGGCACCTATTCTCCCTCCTGAAAAATGCTACCACGGTTCTCCTGTTCCTGGTGGGCAACGCTTGGGTCCTGGAGACCGTCAGGGCGCCAGCTCAGTGAAACCACACAGAGGTCCTACACCACCAACCTCTGGCTTCGTCCTTATCTTCTGATCTTCTACATTCAGTGACATCAAACAACCAAGCTGATCGTACCAAGGTCTGTGTACTCCTAGTGTTAACTAAATAACATTTTTAAAAAAGACACCAGAACAAGGCATGCTGCACTTTTCACTGATGATTATTTATATTTTAGGTATCCTGCTGTCTAGTTTATATTAGTCACCCTGAGGTGAGCGTCCCATTGATAAAACGTTAGTGAAAATAGTTGCCATCAATCTCCCTAATCAGTCACAAAACCTGGGTAAATCCTTCATGCCTTTCCCTGGATCGGAGAGAGAGAATAAGGTTCAGCTGGGGCTAAGGGACGACACTCGAGGAGGCTACCCCCCATCGTGGCCACTAGGGGCGCACTGCACACGTGTTTGACGAGCGTAGTGTAAGCAAAGCTTGCAGCAGCGTCGACTTACAGGTGGTCGAGGGGGTAAATGGGCAGGCTGTTTAGTAAAAGACAGGAAGAGCAACTTCAAGTGCTGAAGAGTTCGTCAACCAGGATTCTGAGGCAGGACGGGTTGAAAATGACAGGATAGCTCTTTAACTTTTACTCGCCAAGCCCTGTGTTTCCAGGCAACCCACAGCGACTGGGGGGGTGGGGGGTGCAGCATGAAACTTCAGCTGGCTGCAGGTTTCCTCACTCCGAAGGTGGTCCTGCCAGGCCTGTTGTTAAAAAAAGCCAGAAAACCTGACGATCGCAGGAGTGCTCCTTGCACCTGTCAGTCAGCCCAGACGAACAGCGCCGCAGCATATGATGCATTTTTTATGATTACTTATTCCCGAGTCGGTGACAGCCATCGCCGGCTGCATTGCTGCGGCAGCTTACGGCGTGCCAGACAAACCGCGGATTAGGCCCGCAGGCACGGCCAGCTTCCCCCTGCTGTCAGGGCCCGGGGTTTGATCAGCAGTCAGAGAGAGGGGCCCCAGAGGGCCACAGAGCACTCATACTGGGAATACTGGACTCATAAGCTGGGGGCTGACTGGGAGGATTGCTGATTTAAACAAGCTGCCTTGAAGCTACTGGCCTCATCACATCATTCTCAGGTGTGATTACTGTAGAAAACTTGTCATTCATTCAGCCGACTTGCACGGTGAAACCATATTTTAAGTAGAAGAGTCTTACAACTCCAGGGAAAAATTCCTGTTCACATAAATATTTATGGTTCGTCCGTACTTAAAAAAAACAACATAAACAAGCTGCGTCTTGGATTTACGCTCTAAAGAATATTTTGATTATTAAAACACACTGACAATAAAATTACTTGCCCAAAAGTTTACCTACCAACAGTCACATGTGATAAATATTTTCTGTTTGACTATACAGTTCACTGAGAAGCCCAGGCACAGTGAGACGGAAAATGAAGCCTTCTGAAATGACCCTTTTCAAAAAGAGCACACAGGAAAACACAGAGAACATCTCAATCCCGGAATCTGCGTGCCAGCCACCTGTCCCTGTGTATCATTTACACACAGCTGCTCGTCGTAATCTACACGTCACGCATGCAGCGGTCACCATGGCTAATGAGGCCTACGTAAAACCGCAAGTCTTACAGGCAGGGATCGTGTCTAATGATGTTTACTGATCGATTGATTGATTGATTAACACATATACTAACACAGCTTCTCCCCAAGCTATTTAATGCCTCTCCCCCCCCCCCCCCCCCCCCCCCCCCCCCCCCCCCCCCCCCCCCCCCCCCCGCCCCCCGCGCGCCCCCGTCCAAACCCCCCCCACGGAACAACCAAGCGGCCCGACCCCAACCCCCCCCCCCCCCCCCCCCCCCCCCCGGGCCAGCCATCCGGGATGTTTAAATGTTAAAGACATTGTCGGCATAACCAAAGGGGCGGAACACAGGAATTTCAGCTACAGCTGACCCTTCCTATTGCGAGGAATCACAAACAGCAGCTCCAGGAATGGGGTGCGACCTTCCCACCGCGTGCCAGAACGGCGTGATCACCAGCATGTGCCACACATGACAGTTCACTGACATGCACTCCAGCACAGACGGAGGCACACTGAACTAGGAGTAGCAAAAGCGAGGGGGGGTCCATTTACACAGCAATTAATCCCACGGACAAACACCCTCCGAGATATTTCACTGGAGAAATTCTTCATTTCAGCGGGGTACATTCAGGGAACATATCAGAGTACCCTCCCAAAATCTGCATTCCCTGCTGCTCATCAGCAAGAATATTCAAAAAATAACTCGTTAACAGCAGCAACAAGACCGTAACCTGTATGTATCTTCAAGTTGGCAGACGCCACGTGAGAAACTCCATGTATTGGTGCAGTGAGAACGGCGCCTTCTTAAAGGAAGCATGTTTGCCCATGCAGGCATTTTCCATAAATTCATCAGGAAACAATGGACTCCTTACATCAGAAAGAACAAGCGTCAGCAGGGGTCATCGAGAAAACCAGCTTTCACGATAGGACAGTGAGACGACAAGTAGATCGAAGCTTTTAGAAAAAACTTGATCTAACTTCATAAAAGTCACACTATACTATAAAAAACCATTTACCGCTAACTGAGTTGGTGTGGCTCTTCCAACCCTTGAAGGCTCAATACATGTGAAATGAGTGTTAAACATTACATTTTTATGAGATTTTTTAAAATCAATATCTTTTTTATACATCAATTAAAACACATACGATAAAACTGGGCAATAAAAAATGTTTCTAAGACATTGGCAGAGCAGTTGACATATTCCTGTGAGGCAAAACCCCTGAATAATCCCTTTAATCGAAAAATAACCTGGGTATCGATGTAACCGAGCATCATGGGTAATGCCGATCAGCCCGAGCAAGTCTGTCCGGTAAATATGCACTGAAGGGTCTGCCCAGATGAGTGAGAACCGTGAAGATGTCCAACGGAGCTGCTCTTCATGCTTATACGAGTGCACTGAACTATTTGTGAACTGAGTATCCTCGAGAGCCGGACCATCCAGTTTCCAACACGAGTCCTCCTGACTGGCCGTCCCTCAGCGACGCGGTCTCAGCCAACCTAAGGTGGTCGAGGTTTCACAGGGACAGACACCTGTAAAACGGGGCCAGTGAGGTTACATACATGACGACGATGGCTCACTCAGAAACACGTTCAATAGCAGTCTTTACCAGCCTGAGAATATCATTTCATTCAGCAAATGAGAAACACTATTTGTTTGGCTGTATTTGTTTAGTGATTAGAAAGAAAAAAAAAACCTTTATTATACAAAATGTATTGATTCTCTGTCCTACAAGTAAATTTAAGACAAACCATAAAGGTAAAGCAGGGGGTTAAAGCTGGTAAAACTGCCGTTCCAACATCAGTCAGTTGGGTCTTCAAACAACCAAGGAAGTATTTTGCCACCCAGGGACCAATTAAACGAGTTGAAAATGAGTCCACTTCAGGTTTGATTACATAAACTTAAAAAAAAGTGCAAATGGACACGTTTCAACTCTCTGGACCAATGAGGCAATCTTCATATTCGCAAAATAATCAGCACATTCATCTTACTCCATTCAACAACAACGTCCGTTCAAAGCTGGAATCAACCATAGTATTAACCCAACTTTGAGCTGTTCTCAGTAAAAACAAGACATTGCTGCCCTACAAAAAAGCCTTAAGATTAACTATGGTATTCCTAAACAGACTGGTCTCAAGCTCGTAAGCATGCAACCTCACACACACACACACACACACACACACACACACACACTTGATCTGCAGTTCAGTGAGGAGCTCGCTGCTAACATACCAGGCGGGACAGTACCATCGCTCGAGACTGAAGCCAGATAATACTCTCCACCCAGTCAGCATGTAATGTTTCAACAGCTAAACAATGGCAGATATGAGCAGATAGACCTCAACGCTTGCCCAGGTCACCGATGCTTCAGAGATGATGCACGAATCATTTACATGATGCCGATAAACCCCCTCACAGACAGGCCACTAAACTCCATTTAAATGCCACATATTCCCTGAGGACATGGCAACAAATTAAATTCTTGGAGGGGTTAAAAAAAAATGTAAGTAGACTGATAAAGTATTCATCAAATTAACACATCTGGTGGGCAGCAGTCAAACCGAAATAAAGCGGGGTCCTGAATCAGATAGTTAAAATAATTATGAACTCCAACAGAACAGCAAAATGAAGGTTTTTTTTTCTTTTTTTCCCAAATGCATTCCCGGTGTAAGGCAATAAAGAAATAATTTCATCTGGCTCCTGCTCATGGGTAAGTCTGAGCACACAGACGGGCCTTTCTACTTATCTCAGAGCCACAGGCATGGGGGGGGGGGGGTCAAAACTGCCCCCCCACCACCACCACCACCCCCAGTCTGACCACACTGCACCACAATCTGGAAGGTAGGCTGTCTCTACCATCGGTACTGCTGGCCGAATTTGTAATGCATCTCTCTTACACCCTTCTCTCTGGCAGAATGCATGCCAGAACAATGCGAGAAACCATGCGGATGGAGCAGAAGAATGCGCATCATACAATGCAACGTAAGATTGCATCCGTGGTCTGCGCTGGAACCCGTGGTTGGGGGTGTTAGTGGAATAACAAGGCCCATTGCAAGCAAAAAGGTCTAAGTGGCAGCTGAACGTTCTCTCTCAAGACAATAAAAGAAGAGAGTTACAGGCAAAGCCGACGTCCTGCAGAACTTCTAAAGCCGACCTTTAACTGGTCATATTCCAGTCTGTCACTCTCCTGCACCTACCCTAAGACCGACTTTCCAGACATCCAGTTCCACGCCTGTTTTACCGCATGCTAAACCGCTACACAAAAATATCACAAAGATAAACTTGTGATTCACTGACGCAACGCGTTTCAACGGGAAACTGGCACAAGTAGAATGTGAAAGTTGTGAGCGGCTGTGAGTGTGTGTGGATGTGTGTGTGTTCTCATTAAGGAATACGCAAGACTGGCCATTCCCTAGGGAGTAAATATGTGCATGGAGTCGAGCTGGATTACGAGCAAAGTCACTTTGTCCATAGCATATGCGGATGGCAGGTGGTCAGCAGAGCTAAGAAATAGGCTGCTTTAATTGTCAGAGTTTAACACAGGGAGAATATATTAGACACACATAGGTATAAACATTTTATTGGAAAAGCTTTTTCAATTTCATCCTGCGGGGGCAAATGTTGCATTGCATGCTATATAAAGCATTTAAATACAAAGCCAGTGGGGCTAAGCCGAAATGGAACCGAATTCTGAGCAAATGCGTACATGTTTGAAAAACAACGAGGCCATTTAAAGAAATAAAACAGCACATATTCTCCGGTTTCACAAAAAAAAAAGACTAGGCATTCCTCGAGCATCGCTCCCCGATCCCCACCGCTGGATATCATGGCGATGCCCACGGTGATGTTTGGGTTCGAAGCAAACACGACACTAGGTTTGATGAAGAAACAGAGGCCCCAAGCAGAGAAAGACCATAATCTGCTTCCGGGAAAAACTCAACAACACGAACCAGACCATCGTGGTGAGACACTCAGAATGTCACCATGATGCTTAGAAAAAACAGGGAAATAGTGGTCAGGGATTTACTACCCTGCTCCAGGGGTGGTGAGCTGACAGAGTGCTTAACCGGGATTGTTCCAGGGAAATATCATTTACATTCATGATAGGCCTGGACAAATTGCTCAGGATTAAAGCTTTGACCAAGTAAAGATTAATAAAATGCAATGCAAAACGAGCAATATAGAAATGCACTGATTTTTGACCGGTTTCATTTACATAATAACCTTCACTAAATCACCCATTAAACACACAAATTCGTTGCCCTTTCGCCTCACATGAGTAAATCCACTCCTTCGCTCGCTAAGGAATGTTAATTTCTCAGTGTGCCCCATTTGCCGTGCTTGCTAATCCGTCCATCTTCAGAGAGCCATTATCCTGTCAGAGTCCCGCTATTGCTACACCTGTCGCAGGTAGCGCAGGTCCCCACGCGGCGTGGGATTAGAACCTCAAAAGTACCTGGGGAGGTCTGGCACGATGGCTTCGCACGCACGGAGCTGCACTGATTTGAAACTGCAACCTAGGACCTGGGAGGTGACAGTCGCTACCCTGCAAAGGCTGTCTGCCACTCTACGGTCACCAGTCTGAAATGGAAATTTGCGACAGTTAAAGCAGTGCGTATGGGTCACTGTGTACTGCATTTCGGAAGAGGATAACACAATGAGAATTCCACATGCACGCAGAGCATTCTAAAGGGCCCTAAATACCTACCAACAGTTCCTGAAAAGTAACTCTGCCATTACAGAAAAACATGTACATTCCTTACGTAGGGAACTATTAAGATACATGTAAACATGTTACATACCCCATTTCTTGACACACGTCCTGTTTTAGTTCTATTCTAAATTTAATTATTCGAATGTTGGTATTTTGAAATATTTCGAGAGGTTATTGTATTTGTTTTATTATTTTCACCAAGAAGACTTCCTGAGACAATAGTGTAATCGTTTATTTTACAAAAGTTTATTAAACTCTGGTTTAATACTTGTCACAGCAAAGTGAGAATTTGTCAGTCACAGCAAAGAGTGATTTTAATTCCATGACGCTAACTGCGTTCTGCAGTTATAACCTTGACTTTGGTGATGATGGTAAGATGACTAAGCTTAATCACAGGAGTCACTCAAGTATCTTAACATTAACTGATGGTTTGTAGTGTTGTGGCCTTGCAGTATTTATAGGTATGCGGGGGGTACAACCTATAGGAAATAAGAACATCTGTTATTGAAAAAAAAAAAACATCTTTGGTCATTTTGACCACTCCAAAAGGCTACAAGTTACAATCTTTGAATGCCTTTAATTTCCAGTGCACCATGAAACTCTATCTCAAAGCCTTTAATCAGTGGCAAAAGGCGGGTTGTTTGATTTACATGATAAATACTCATTCTTGACATTCACTGTCTTGACAAACACTCATTCAAAATCATGGACACAGCTGGACCATTAAGACAGCTGGATGTTTAGCACACATCCGCAGGCTGCAGATCTGATCTTCCCCTTCAGCAGTTTCCACTCCAGGGTTTACTTCTTAAATCTAGTTGCTCAGCCACTAGATCACCTGCTGCCACTGCATGTACAGAACAGTGAAACAGCAGTCCACCGATTTATGGTCGGCAATAAAAATTCAAGTCTCTGCAACGATTTATGTTCAATTAGAGCATAATTAGAGCAGTCTTCTCTGCAGAAATATTCAAAAATTTGCATATTTCCAGCATACATTTCCAGTGAGGGCATTAATCTTAAAAATGCCTCTGGTTACATCGGAGAAGAAGCCCACTGTTTTTACGAGACAAGAAGACCTAGTGAGAAAAATATAATATATATATATTTATTTATATATATATATATATATAAAAAATTCAATTTCCTAAAATACCCAAAACACGCTGCACTATCAGCGCGACCGTTAATCGTGCAATGAAAACGTTTGCTGCTGTTTGACGTAAAGAGTGTCTGGGAGAGAGCAGTGTAAGAACACTCCGTGTCAATTCATATGACAGCATAATAATCGCCGCATATGCTGGAAAGACACGCGCCGCTAATTAACAGCAGTCCGGAGTGCGGCAACGGAAAAGCGCGCGCTGGGAGGAGCGAGAATAAATGCGAGGGCGGGTCCTGCCATTCGATTGGCTGCCAATGACATCATCTTGGACGCGCGCTCCGTCGGCCCACGTGTGGTTCCCGCTCAACAGCCCGAAGGTCTGAGCGTCTGAGAGAGCCGCCGAGATGATGCCATAGCTGCAGCCCTGATTCTCCAGCTACGAGAGGCTGGTGGGAGCCAGCGGGGGGCGTCTTCATGCGGGCAGCATCTCTCCTCTGCCAGGCAAAGTCGGGGACGCTGTCCAGCTCCGACCTTGCTGAAGAACACCGTCCCGCTACACACTGGGCCCACACCGCTCCGGCAGGTCGAACGGGGTTTGAGAGAATGAGAAGGTCCTAAGACACTGGAAGTATGCTGATCCTTCGTGCCATGGCCAAGATGAACTACAGCAAGATTACTGTCCCATATGTCTGCTAAACTAAGTTCAGCTTCAGTATATGTGCAGTACCTAACATTCAGATGACAAGCAAAGATGAACAGGTCGAGTTTATGGGGAATAAATACTGGTAACGAAGAGAAATCTGCTCTGAGATCATTTCAGAGAGCTGACTTTCAAGTGAAATAAGCACATCTTACCATGGCTTTATGGTTTTGTCCGGAAAGGCAGTTTAACATCCTCATTTGTAATCCTTTCAATCTTCCAGTTTATAATCCCAATAATAAACTCTCCAGCAGAGATTGAAAAAAAAAAATAAATAAATTGAAGAAACTCCAAAAAGTGCTTAGAGAGTTTAAGTTCTTCACAAATCCACAAAAATAAAGCCCTTTCCCCAAGGCCGTATGTCCTGTAAAGTCATTTCAAGAGGAGAACATACGGCCACAGAGGAATTTCTCAAAGAAAAACCTTAAAACGTCTCCCGGGGTCACACCTGTACAGAAAGTATGTTTTTACCAACTAGAAATAGCTTTGGTAACAATGACAAATATGAAGAATTAATAGCAAGTCAAATCTTTGAATGAGCCAAGACTTTCTGCCAAAGCAGCATTTTCTTTTAATTATGCTAGCAAATTATGTTGCTAGAAATTATTATTATCATTATTATTATTATTATTATTATTACATTGCGTAACAATGAAGTACCGGCAGCAAACCACACGAGCTTCTCTAATGTCCTTCATTATTCCGAGCTTGATTGGCGTTTGTGGCCCGTTGGTCGTGGCAGTTTTACAGTAGCCCAATAAAGGCCATTATATTTCATAAAGAAATTCTACATCTTCCCCTCAGTTTCCATGCGGGGCACCCAGACATGCTTAACCTCATGGGGTGAACACAAAGCAACTTCTGTTCATTTGACTTTCAGTCGTGATCATCAATGAAACACACTAACAATGAAAGTGTGAGGCTGTGCACCTACAGCAGGAGAAGCTGAACAGGACAGCATGGAGCGGAGAACATCTGAACAATGAAACAACAATGGAAGTGTGAGGCTGTGCA
>JAACJT020000110.1:3235042-3261406 GCA_009936485.2 Gymnarchus niloticus | reverse complement strand
CACCCCAACGCACTGACAGTTTCACCCGTACTTAGGAAAGTCTTTGTGCCGCGACCGGGGATGCAGCAGGAGCTCTGGGGGTCCCCCACCCCCCCCGACGTTTTTTTATGGCGCCCCCCCCCCCCCTGCTCTTTTTTTAAGGCTTTCCCAAACTGTAAAGAAGGGCTTTGTTATCTGTCTAGTGTGGGGATGATGTACTGTAACACTGTAACATCATGTGAAATACGATGCTACACTGCTGTTTAAACGTGCTGTTTAATAACACATGTAGAGTTTGCCCCCACTGCTGCTGAGTTACACAACATTGAAATATTATTGGGGGAACTTCGCTTGGCTTCTTATGCTTGTTTTCAGTCAATACTAAAATAAATAAATCCCAAATTGATCACCAGTAAGTAATCGTGCTTTTCCCTTCACACCTTGGGTACTGGTATGTAGGGTGGCAATCATGCTGATCATCTCCATAATATTTACTCTTCAGTACAGATCATCATGATGCTTACCACCTTCCTGGGATCTTCTCTTCTATGGATATTTATTAAGACATGCTGCTTTAGGATTCCTTCCACACTTCCAGAAAGGTCGCAGAAGGAATTTTTATTCCTCTCTTCTTTTGTGTTTACCCGGCCACGTGCTTTTTATTCCAATTTGGCAGTAGAATTTCAGTCAAATAGCACGTTTCGTCAAAACGGGAAAAAAAGAAACAACGTGGTTAAACTTCCATCAGACCAGGACATTTGTTTGTCCATACATCGCTGCATTTTGCTACACAGGCCGAAACTGGACAAATTATGTATCATATTCTATTGATTTTGCAATTTGCACCCTGATTGGAGGCCCAGGGGCAGCAGAATGAGAAGAAGTTTTGTCGGGAAGATGGTTCAGTTCCTGTTGACTGTTTCAAGTAGTTCAGCAGCTGATTTACAGCGTTGCATGATTATAAACTTACAGTCATATAAGAACGGGAGCGTCAATTTTTCTAATATTCTGAGAAAAACACCCATGAAAAATCAAGACAGAAGAGGCTACAGGGAGATAGAAAAAAAGAATGCAAATAAACAAACTATTTTTAAACATGTGAATACTAGGAACAATACAATACCACATTCACATAAAACACACAGCGTTTAAATTTGCCATAAATATAAAACACTTGCCAGAGTTAACCAAACACGTGAGTTTTAATGTACAAAAGCTGCTACATATACTTTCAGCTTTCCGTAAACTTGTTCAGGACATGTCCTCCTGCCTAGACTAGCGCTCATGCTTTGTGTAACCTCGTACAGTACTTTGTCTCTACTCGCTTACCTACACAATGGCCCATGCAATTATACAGCGAGATATATTATTTTTCTCAAGTCAAATCCTTTCGTGTGACGCCCAGCGGTGTGTGTAACAGGGTCAATCCTTCACGAGCATGAAAATTGGGACTCTTTAGCCAATGTCAAAATCTAGGCCTGCTTAGGCAACACTAGTTGGCCAATCTAACACCCGAAGAGTGCCGTTACCACTTATGCTAACACGACAATTTTAGCGACATTGTGTAACGGTGACGAGATCATTATACTGCAGTCAAAATCATGGGCCACTTTCCATACTTAGCTATTTATGTTGCTAAGTAAGAGAGCAATGAAATCAAAACTGTCACAAGCACTTTTAAATATCCCATAAACCTCTCCAAACAGCACACAGACGTAACTTTACTCCAGCGTGACTCATCTGATGTGTCTCCCACACAAGAGCTGATCGTAACTCAGGAGGAGAGGTTCTCACTGCAGTGCTGTGAAAGGTACCCAGGTGACAGGTGATTATTTCTTCGCCTCGCACAATAACGCACACGAAACATTTGGCATGCGAGTTTCACAAGGTCTTACTTTCACGTTCAGTTTGCGATTGTACGTGAAACACACATGACTTTATTGTTACTCTCAGGCTTGTGATTCACTTGGCAAGAGTGAGTGAAACTCTATAATGAACAGCAAGTATATGCCTATTTGTGGGAAAAAAAAAGTTATATCCCTGCCTAATGTTATTGACATCATTCACCTTGAATTTCTTAAGATTTACAATGTACATTTTCTTTTTTGCATCTATAGTGTCGACTACCAATCGATAAAGAGATACCTTAACCATAATTTAGCTGCTTTAAACTCTTCAGTGAAGAGTAACGTGTGCCACCCAGAGGAGGATGGGCTTCCCCCTTGAGTCTGGTTCCTCCCAAGGTTTCTTCCTCCTGAGGGAGTTTTTCCTTGCCCCTGTCGCCTTCGGCTTACTCTCTGGGGACCCCGGGACTACATAGAGCGCTTTGTGACAGTGCTTCTTGTTAATGGCACTATATAAGTAAAATTGAATTGAATTGAACTGAACATGTATGGTTTTACAGTAACTTTCATAAGATTATCTTATGGACTATTATTGTCTCGTGCAAATATTTCAGAAGCTATTTAAGCATAATCAGACTAGCAATGCAGTCATTCATAAATCGCACATTAGCAATGCCAACATGCTTTATAATGGTATTGAAGTAGACCCTGCAATCCTGTGTCATGTTTAACCCAAGGGAGAAAGATTCTGTATTTTCCGTTGTGACTGAAACTGTGAACCTTTGCCTACTTTCATAATATCTTTCGTTATGACCTTCTGTTAGAAAGTCACATTTCTAGCATGACAAAGAATCTTCTGGCTAAAGTATTTGATGTTTTGTCTCTTCTGGATTTTATAGCCTTTATAATTCACTAAAATTAGGTCAATTTAATAATAATTACCCTAGTCTCAGACATGTAAAAATGAATGGAAATAATTATCATGCTTATCACCACTCACAGTTTTTCTTGCAGCATAAAATCTTACACATTTAAATTCTTTTGAGCAAACTTGACCTCGTTTTTTGTGAACTTTATTGATTTTCACTTCACCATCAGTACGATACTATCTGTCATTCTGTTCTGGCAAGGAAATTGTCCGCTTTTGCCTTAACTGGCTGCAGCAAAAGCGTAATTAACACAAATCTAAATCACTCCCTTTAGAGTTGTTTTCATCTCAAACTACAAAGAAATCGTAGGAGAGTTGATTAAACTTTCATATTTTCTTTTGTTGCGCCCTTGCATTTTTCCACTGGTTTGAGTTTGACTTTCAGTGTTTTTGCACAGCTGAAACATACATGTAGATTCAGAACAACTTAAGGTCCCCATGCTGAGTTTTTCAAAAAATGTAATATATACACATACAGAGGAAATCATCTTCTAACCACATATCCTGGTCAGGGTCACCTAGAGCCAATCGCAGGTGGTATCAAGCACAAGGCTAAGGTACCCTCTATATGGGATTCGAGTCCATTGCTGGGTGCACACACACACACACAACGGTCAATCTTGGGACACCACTTAGCCAAAGTGTGTGTCTTTGGAATGTTAAAGGGAACCGTAGACCCCAAAGGAAACCCACATATTATGAGAGAACGGTGCTACCTGCTAAACCCCCTCCACCCAAATGACATTCACAACAAAATTATGTATTACTGGCCAAAAATACAGAGGTCATCAAGAATGTGTTCAAATAATAAATGTGATTAAAAAACATGGATCGGCTGTTCTGTCTAAACCAGACATTATCAAGTGTAAAATAATCCTACGGATTAAGGCTAGGGGAAGGTGGGAAGGAAGACACGATCACGTCTTTGCATGACTAAAAAGACACAGGTCAGGCAAGCAGTGCAATGCGTGATTTCAGCGCGTAGAAACAGCGAGAGGCTAGCCCGGACTCTGACACGTGCATGTGGTGTGACAACGCTTAACGAGAAGGAAACGTTGACACGGTCTGTTTCACTCTTGTTTTCAAAAGCAGTGAAAATAGGTCAAATAGTCGTGTATTGGAAGGTGAATCACCTCCATGACTCAGCAGACTGTTAATGCAGCCAGTGTACCAGGGTAAATCGCAAAATCCTATCACGAGCAACTCACTCGCTAAAGTTGTTGACTCTTCCAGGTCATTTACTTGTTTGATAAACGGATTCCTTAGTTAATCACTGTAAACTGTAAAGCCTAGTAACATCTATGTAATTTTATTATGCTATTGAGTTACCAAACCCCCTCCCAAAAAAAAAAAAAAAAATTACATCACAGTGAAGGAGCCGGTGCAATTACATTTAGAATTACTGTGGTGGATGGTCATCAGATCCTGGATGTCCGCCACATCAGACCCTGTGCTGCCTGGAATAGGCTGCAGGCCCCCCAACCATGCCTGACCAGGATAGGCAGTCAGAAGATGGATAGATGGATTGGTGGATGGATACTTCATAGATCAGACACTAACTGATGTGAAACCACAATATTAAAAACAACTACAGCTGGTAAGTCAGCTCACTTGCGTGGAACTCATTCTTTAACACAACCCCATCAGGACAGGTAGTTATTCACTTTAGTTATTAGTCACATAAAATTACTGAAAATTGTATGCATTATTTAAAATCTAGGAACTATTGCCATGAGCACCAGTAAGGTAACTAGTCAAATGTGTAACCATACCATATCCTTTACTCTTTTTAGGAAAATAATTAATCAAAGCTTAAATAATATTATGCTTGCTTGAATACTCCATACTACAAAGACTTCAGAAGTTACCTTGGCATAGTACAGAAATTCACACATCCGACTATACAGTAGTTTGTAGGCAAAAGGGATCCTGATAGATTCCAAATCAGAAATTCAAATCAAAATGCCTTACAGGTATTGTGCAACTGAATTTATATATAAAGACTGTTTCCCCAAACATTCGAGTGTCAACCTGGCATTATTCTTTCGACGAGCTAATCGGACAGTTCCTGCTCTTTAAGGATGATTGTTATCTAAGCCAAATGTATTCATGTGTGGTTGAGATAACTTATCTCTAGGGTAGGTATGTAGCTCAGTGGTCCGAGGACCTCTCCCTGTGTCAGGAAGGTCGATGGGTTCATATCTCATGATGAAAAAAATGCGTAAAAATATCACTGCTAGGCAACTGGACAAGACCCTTAACCCTAACTGCTCCAAGGATGCTGGACTAGATTCTCTGACCCTGTGTTCCTACTCCAAAACTTGGTCTCACATGTATATATAGAGTGGATTACAGTAGTCTTAGGGGGTTGAAGAGGTTTAAGGCCATTTATCTTGTTAGGAAGTGTACATTTGCTCTGAAAAAACCTTAACATTAGAATACAGACAAATAATCAACGATACATCAAAAAGTAACAAGAATTTCTTCCAACATTCTCCAAAATATTACTGATATCTGTTTGGATGGCTAGGCTGGGGTGCTCTTGAGGAGAGGTTCGAGAACCAAAGCTGTCTTGAGATTCCACGTATTTGGTAGTTTTCACTACCAGCCAACCAAAAGCATGCTCATAGCCGAGTATGGAAGGTAACTACAAATCCAGAGATGACCCGAGGAGATGCGTTGCAATATGTAAACTGGTAGACTCGTAGTCGTAGTTTTATACTGACATAAACATGATTTCAATGTGATCTTCTTAAGCAGCCTAAGACGTTTGCACAATACTGCACACGAGTCCCAACTTTTCATGGAAAGCAGGATGTTGTGATGAGTATCTGCTGGCAATTGGAAAATAAACATTGGACTTCTTACTCCTATAACAAAAACTATTTAAAAAATGAAATGCACGAGGGTGATCAGACCACAAAGACTGTATTATATACAGCACTGAGATTTATGGTCCATGGTGATCAGGAGCATTAATGAATATGAGACTTGGGAAAGTGGTCGCTTCATGATTCTCAGCTATCTAAAGATAACCAGATTGATTAAACCCTAAATATTGTTATATATTATTGTAATATTATTGTAATATTGTAATATTATTGTATCATATTTTTCCTGCTTTCAAGTTTTAGCTTACATTCAACGAGCTTCTGGATGCTTGTATATCAATCTTATAGGTCTTGTAGTTTTCAATAATTCACTAATGTAAACAGCTAATTGCTTTTTTTGTTCACCATCCAGCTAGTGCTGTTAAAATGGCACTAAGATGATGGCATGGATAGAGTTTTAAAAAATTAAATGCAAATTTATCGACCTGGGATTAGGGAGGCTCGGCCGGGGGTGGTGTTCACAACAATTTGATTAACTGTCACCCCGAGAATTATGTCAGTTTGGTAAACTGTTAATCCACATTAGCCCAGCCAGCCATCAATGTACTCACCCTTAGATTTAGATCCGGAAGTTCACTCGTGCAGTCAGAGACTGAAGTCAAATTAGAGGCACTGATCTACCGACACAACTTTGATCCCTGGGAGGAACGGAAAGGGAAGTGCTCACATGCAAGGAGTAAAAAGTGAGCCGACTTGGTAGAACCCCCCCCCCCCCAAGCAGCAGCACCACCTCCCACGGAGCCAACATGCAGCCCACCCATGTTCCTTTACAGAAAAAAAATAAAACAATTATGGAGGGGGTGAAGCTTCCTTCATAGCCACTGTTAACTCACAAATTCCAGTAGTGTAGGGTTATACAACACCAGCAGGTATGTTGGTAACACTGCTGAGGAAAGCACAAACTGAAAACTGACGTAATCGTATCAAAATTGTCATTTCTCATGGATAGGGATACGCCTCCAGGCACTCATCTGTTACCACTTACCGGAAGCACATACAGCGGTGAGACTGTCCTTACTTGTTCGATGATTAAGATGCTGCTGTTACAACAGCTGTGTGCATGAAGGGCCTGCATTTGTTAGGCTAAAGCCGCCCAACTTGGGTCCCTCAGGGGGCAGAATCCGGTAGGTCTTTCCGCAAATGTATTTTCATTTACGGGGCAGCTGACACCGGGAACACCAGGTGAGTTAAGCGACTACCCAATAAATAACCCTCAGTAACGTAATCGTAGGCCGTACCAAGCAAAAACCAGCATGTCGTGCCAGCTGCAAAGGACCAGCACCGTGCACCCCTGCCGTAGGCATTACGCAACGATGATACCCCCACAGCGTTGACCAAAATAAAACAGGAACACCATGGCGGGATTATGCCATAAAAGTTCCTGCGCGGCACGACTGCACTGCCGAGGCGTCACGTACAACAAGCTGGTATTACTGGAATCTGTCACTTTAAAGGCAAGCTTTCTAAAACCACTGCGCCTCATCACGGCCACCACAGGTCATCAGTTGCTCTGGATCAAAGAGGACTGGAGGATGAATAGCGATGAACAGCATCAGTGATTCAGCCTTCGATCCCGACCTTCTCGGCTCCTCTGAGATAATTCCACTTAACGAGTGTAAATAAGCCAAGCTACTACATTTCTGTGCAGACGTGTGCAAATTTGGGTGGGGTGGATTCAGGGTATTGCGACCGTGTCCCATCACATCTACACCTTCACCACGGGATGTGAAGTTTCTCAGTGGATAGTATCAGATAATTATATGTAATGGAAAACACCGCAGCTGTGGCACAGCTGAGGAGGTGAATGGAGAGCTTGTTCAGAGTCAAGGTAAGCAGCCATATTCTGAAGTTTGGGTATATGCTGGCATAAAACGCAAAGCATTCTATGTGAGATAGGATTAATAAAAAACGGTAAAGTCATACGTACCCGTTCCCAAGCATGATAATTAATAGCCAGATCCCCACGTCTGAATGAATACAGAAAAAGCCCTGATTGTTGCAAACAAGAACCAGAATCAGCAATAAACCATAAATGTACGCAAAGGGAGATAATGACTTAGCCCAGCCATCCCCTTCCAGCATCCTCAGGGAGACCGAGTCTGGCTTGTCCCAGGCTCTGTCTGACACCCATCCCCCACAGAGGAGAGCTGTCTGAAGCCTCCCGCAGAGTTTTAGTCAGGCACCGCGGCCCCCTCAGCGAGAGTCAGCTAGGAGACAGGAGGACCTCCGGCAAACAGAACAGACCGTCCTCGAACAAACTTTTAAAATAGGTCTGCTGCTTTCCAGTGCTCTCCATCTTTGTTTGAAAAGGGTTTTTAAGATGCCTGTTCTCAACAAACTAAAAGCACACCCCTCCCTAAGGCCTAAGCGTGGGAGACAGTCTGGGTTGAGTGCGAGGGAAGTCACAGATTTAAAGTGCATCTGATGTAGCTGTATATACACTTTACCACAGTGTTTTTTTTTTTTAAGTTTATAAAACTAGAGTAAATTTGGAAAGCCCCAAAATAATCTGCTTCCTGGCCAGGATTAACTTGGGGTTAATGTAGCCTGCCTGGGCCTGTACGGTCACGAGGATGAGCAGGAATAACCTATAAGCACATCAAAGTTAAGGGTAGACAAGTTTTTGCATATTTAAAAATAGAAGCAGCTTCTGTCCCACACAAGCAGAGAGTCCTACACGGCAACGGAACGAGTCAACAGGGCAACAGGAAGGTTCAGTTCCAGCTGATTTTATTACCTCCCTGGAAAAAAAAAAAAAAAGTTATGTCCAGAGGGATATCCCCAATCTGCACGGGAGGGACTTGCCATGACTCGCTGGGATGAGTTTCCCCCCCCCCCCCCCCCAAAAAAGTGTGTTGTGGCATGAGTGGACAAAACAATATTCTACACAGCATATTGCACAGGATGAATGAAAATAAAAGTTCTCAACGGTTATATATAAAAATCATGAACAACCACTTTAAAACGAAGCTGTGTGAAGATAGCCGTTCTGTGCCTGTCTCGTCAGAGCTCAACAACATACATAAACACACAATCTGTCCTTATTATACAGTCAAATGTACAGATGATCACGTGTCTTTTTTTTTTCCTTTTTAAACACAACAGCTATAAACCTGAATCGGAAATACAAATGCTATTCACCATGCCATAAGATACTAAAACAACTGGCTAATTAGCCGACAAGTAGAAAAGATTAAATATTCAAATGAGTCCGGCATCTCAGTTGCGGTGCGAATATATATAGCCTATATATTCCAACCAGTGGTTAAAACTGAAGTTTCCGTTATAAAAAAACGCCAAGAAACTGTTATTTAAAGCTACAATATCTCTCTTAAGTAACATAGTAAAAGAAAACGCAGAAACGGCTGCTGAAAATACTTGTTGGAGCACATGTTTAGAGGGGTGCTGAATTGGGCTCCTGTGCCTTTAAGAAGCCTGCAGACTGAAGCTGTAAACATGAATAGGAAGCTGATTGTGATAACCAGCCACCTGCTCTTCAAAATTAGGAAATCCAAACAGCGATATACACCGATTGACACCCCCTTTTATATATATTTGTACAAAAATACACTGAGAAAATAATCAAACGTTTCTTCTCTTTAAGTGTCAAAAGTCTACATTTAAATATTAAAAAAAAAATGAAAAAGATAAAACTCTAGCCCTTGGGCGAATGAGACACAAGATCTACGAGAAGAAATGTGGTTTGGCTTGTAGAAATACATCTATAGAAAAATGGCATCCGAGTACGGAGGGGTGGGGGGTGGAGAGAGTCTGCAAAAAATGACACCCCCACTTCACATGGGGGAAGAGAGCAGGTGTCCCGCAGGGTGTAGTATAAAGTCCAGCACAGATCTGAGTTCCTTTACAATCCTGAAGTTAATGAAAACCGCTGGTGATTTTTTCCTCTTTCCTTATTTCATAGGAAAAAAAACATAGCGCCACCTAGCCATTTAAATAAGCCTAACACTAGTTTTACTGTCCGACAGTTAAGAGAAATCTCAGTAAAGAGGACCGGGTAACATGCGATTTTTTTTTTTTATTATTATTATTTTTATTTTTTTTTTTTAAGGTCGACCCACCTTGGACAAAATCCATCACGATGAAAAGTTTAAAAAAAACAGCCTATGTGTACCTCTTAAGTAAGGGGGTTCACCTGGCGACTACCAAAGTTCTCAGATGTCCCTCCTAAGCGACATCCATTCAGAGGGACCTCGCCTTCATACGTGCAAAAAGAATCAAATCACAGCTTTCCAGTTCACACCGAGGAGCTCAGTCACTCCTGTCCCGCACAGGAGCCTCCAACTCCGGCTCCCTGATGCCTGTCATGGTCCATCAGCCCCTTCTCAGGTGGGACTCCTCCTCAGGTGTGCGCCACACCTCTCCGGGTCATCACCTGACCACAGATGCGTATCCCTCTTCCTCATCTTCATCATCTTCATCATCATCATCATCATCATCATCATCTTCCTCGCTCCGCGTCGGGGCGCTCAATACGTGAAGACCAGGTTGGAGATGGTGGACTCCAGCCAGTCCCCCGAGATCATCTCGCTCACCTCCGGGGTGCAGTAGTCGGGGAACTCGAAGTGGGAACCGGAGCCCGACTCGAAATTGAAGTCCAAGTCCCGGTCGAGGACCGACGAGCCGAAGCTCCCCAGCGACATGCCGTCGAAGCCGGGGCTGGGGTTGATGTCCAGGAGGTCGTCGTCCAGCTCCTCGTCCGAGGACTGCGAGGAGGAGGAGGAGGAGGAAGAGGAGGAGGAGGAGGAGTGCGACGCCGAGGGGGTCGGCGAGGACGCCCGCATGCCGGTGTACCGGTGCTGGTCCGCCGACGCCCCCGGGGACTCGGGTCCCTCCTTGCCGCTGGCAGCCCCGTCCTCGTAGAGACTCAGGGGGTCGCTGGAGTCGGCCGAGCTGCTGAGGGTCGGGCTGGCCGGCACGGTGACCGACGACTGGCCTCCACCTCCGCCTCCGCCTCCGCCTCCACCCAGGATGTACAGCCGCTTGGCTTTCCGCTCGCAAGGCGGCTTGGCAGCCGAGGCGGACTTGGACTTGTACAGCGAGTGGTGGTCGGCCGGCTCGGCCGGCGCCGCCTTCGGGCTGCCCAGCACCATCTTGTGGGCTTTGGCGGACTTGGAGGAGGCGCCGGCGCTCTTCTTGAGGGGCGGCTTGGAGCCGGGACCGGCGCCGACCTTCTCTCCGGACTTGGAGCCGCTCGACTTCACCTTCTTCCTCGGCCGGTACTTGTAGTCGGGGTAGTCGGCCATGTGCTTCAGCCGGAGCCGCTCCGCCTCCCGGATGAAGGGGATCTTGTCGCTGTCTTTCAGGAGCTTCCAGCGCTTGCCCAGCCTCTTGGAGATCTCGGCGTTGTGCATGTCGGGCGACTGCTCCATGATCTTCCGCCTCTCGATCTGCGACCACACCATGAAGGCGTTCATCGGCCTCTTGATGTGGCCGCTGGGCGTCTTGCACCAGCCGAGGTCCAGCTTATCGCCAGCGGATGCCGTGGAGCCAGGAGTCGGGGATGAAGCCATGTCGAGGTCCATGGCTCCGGAATCGCTAGACTCGCCGGCAAACAGCGCCTCCGTATTGTCGCTGCTGCTGCTCTTCTGGACCATGCTTCAGTAACAAGTGTGCACACTTTGGTCGGCGAACGGAGTTTCTCCGCCTCTCAGACGCAGAGGAACCCGTGGCGTTCAGCTTGCCTGGGTGCAAACTGAAGGTGCCCCCCCCCCCCCCACCACTACCACCACCACCACCACCCACCCACCCACCCCGAGCACTTCTGTCCGCTCTTTAGTTCAACTTGTGTCAGTCCCGAGAGTCCCGGGGTGAAACCGGAGAGCGCGCGCGCGCGCACGCACGCACGCACGCGGGGCACTTCGCAGTGTGAACGGATTCGGCGTGGAGATCCGAGGCGGGCACCTGGCGCGCGACGCCGAGAAGAGAAACAATGTTTCCAATGTCCAGTTCCCACACGGCGGGTCACGCGCGAGCTCCGAGCCCGGACCTGTCGCGCGGGAGTCACCAACTCAGACACTCCTCACACACCTCCGTGGTGCCCGGTCTCGCATAGCCTTCCCCTGTCGCACCACCCGGGAAGCCCAAGCGGTTGGAGATATACATTTAAAAATTTTAAAATAAAATTTAAAAAAATAAACTCTTTCTTAGGGTCTACCGTCCATCTGCAGTCTCAACTTTTAGCAGACAACAGTTCCGCCTCACGCCGCTTTATCCTTTTCCAGCCATATAATGACGAGAGGAGGCAGCCAATCCGCTGCTGTCTCTATCCTTTCTTGTGTCAAAACCACGCCCCGTCTCAGCCCATTGGCTGAATAAGAAATCTAATAACAATCAGCGTGTGCAATGAGGAGCTTTATGTCTGACCTCATTCCAGTGTACACTGCAAACTTACTTTTAAAGGGACATGCTTATGTGCTTGTTTTGTTTTTTTTTTTTTTGTTTTTTTTTTTTTTCCTCTATGCATACATTGGAAATAAGTTACATTCGATTTAAGCTTCCGGAAAAGGAATCAGCTACTGATCACTGTGAAAAATGACATGGATTTTTTTATTTTTTTTTTTTATGTGAAACCAATTCAGTTCAAATTCTCATATCAGAGAGCAATGTGACAGCCTGGTTTTTCATAGCTACATACACGGCGGAAATTTTAAGCATATGTTTTAAATAAAGTGCTTCTTTTTTTAACATTTACTATGAGTAATAGCTATGAGCACAATGCTATTCTTTTTAAGATATTTATGTACAGATATACAGAGGGCTTTATGTAGTTTCCCAAAAATTCACTTTGGCACAATATATAATTTTAGACAAGCGATCTTTGTCATACTTCGTAATTCCCATCTTTTTATTATTATTATTATTATTATTTAAAGATGCAAATCACGGAAAGCTTTTCCACGCTGTGTAAGTGCTGTGAGAAGACGCCTGTCCTGGAGGGCGGAGTCGGCGACATGGCAGGCGGTCCTTTGTCACATCAAGCGGCCCATGCAGCATGGAGAACACCGGGGGGGCTTCGAGGGGGCGGAGCTGATATGGAAAACGGGGCTCATTCGCTTAAGGGAAGAGCGCGGCCAAGCCTCGTTTTACCTCTGATTTCCTTCTATTTAATTTAACACACGTACCCACGCATGCTCATCCATACATAAAAAAGATACACGCGACCTCAAACAATTAATTAGGGAATAGTGCACATTTGAAAATGTATTTTAGGTTTATTTTGAAATGACTCGTGCTCTCAGATCCCCCCCTAAACTTAAGCGATCTTGATACGAACGTGGCTACTAGACAGCATCAGCAGGCGTCACTTTAAGCGCAGTACCGTGGGTTCCAGGACTGTCTGGAACGTTAAACCTGCGGGTCTTGGCGGGATTGCGCTGTGTTCACCGGCAACACTAGATGGCGCAATGGAGCCAAGGGACGAGCGAGTCTGGAGGTGTCGTATTGAGCAGGCAGCGGAGCGTGCATCTGTGCGGGAATTACATAATGTAACTCAGAAGTGTACAAATTACAGAAGTGTTTAACCGTGTTAATGCCCACATGTAGTCGGTAATCAACCGAAGGTACAACCCTCGGCCAGCCCTTGTTGGACAAACCAGGTAAAGGTCAAATTATGACATAAATTAATTTGTTATTTTTCCTGCACACTGACCCCATGGCATATTATTAGTAGCTGAATGTGTAAATAGCTAAGAGGCTCCGATATGAATCACACACAAACAAGGAAAACTGCACTTGACGTCGCCATTACTTCCAGTACCTCGGCTGCTGTTTTACTTAAGGGTAAATGAAAACTATCCTGAAAAGTGCGTAACCACTTTGGGTCTGTATGTCTTGCATATTATGAAAATTCATATCTGAGACCACCTTCTATCTATGGTAAGCCGTTATTTTTTACATTTTAAATCCAAGAGGACTTCCGTTCAGGACCACGTGTCCTCTTCCCCGGACAGGCTCTAGTACGAGTCTAGTACGAGTCTGTCTCCCATAAAAAGACACACCGGTGCTGTAAGGCTGACTCACTTCTACCTGCAGCAGGTAGCTGCTGTTTATAACGCAGCTTTTATTTATGAGCCAAAAATGAGAGCGAACACCCAAATGCACATTGCTTGCATTTGGATTTCAGCCGGTGGTGGCACTTCTCAGTCACTTTCTAGGAGTTAAACCCATAAAACGAAAGCGACGCTCGTGCGTTTGCACGAAACCGCTTCGAAAACGTTGGTGGCGTACGCGGGAGAAGGCGCGGAGGCTTGCTTGGGGAGGGAATCAGACGCCGCTTCTCAGTAATTGTCGGGCCTTTCGCCAGCAATCCAAAGGCACGGACGGTTGCATGCATTTTTGTTTTTTGTTTTTTTTTTTCTTACTGCCTCCCAGCTTAACCTCGGCCGGTTTGTGTTGGCGCCTAGCTCGCGCCGCACGCTCGCGCGGCGGGTGCGGGGAGCGCGTCGCGTGCCTGCCAGCTCGGGCGGCGCGCGGCAGGTGCGAGGCTGTGTCGGGCTTTTGGCGCCATCGCGGTTCAGGTAAGGCGTCCAAATGTCCCGTCAGTTACGAGGTACCCGAAAACAAACAGATAAAACGCCAATGAACCGTTTTTTTTATATACATATAAACATGTTGATAACAATAACTCCGGTGTTTTACGGCCGGCTTCATTTACCGTCAGTTTTCGAATTTGAAATGACTTAAGAGACCGTTTACTGTATATAGTCAATATTTGGTGTTTACATGTCTTCCGGGAAGACACGTTTTCCTTTGGATTTCCTTAAAATATAGTCAAATTAACCTAGTATCACTATACACAAACGACTCACTATATGTTGTGGGACAGTGCATTTCCAATGAAAATGCATAAAAACAAGCATTGAGTCAGTTATAATCCACGCTGTTGCTCAACCGAGTTGTAGGCCTTTGTAAACATCTTAAAGATGTTCCGGGACTGAAGTTTGGATTTCTGTCCCCAAGAAATTTTACCCTTTCGTATAAGATTAACAAGTTCACTAACTGTCTATGGAGTTTATTCGTTGTTGCTGCCTCTAACGGAAAATTCACGACAAATACAGTATGTTGTAAATTAAATGGCTGGGATTCCAAAAGTTATGATTGTATGGAGCTATGGAAAAAATGTATCCATAATTTGAGATCATTTAGTTTTTAGAGTATTGGGAAAACAGTTTCCAGGGTGATGATCTGACTTAGAACAGCTACAAGAATATGCTGGAGAGGCAATTACTGGAATGTCATACAACGATGATGTGAGATGATGGAGAGGAACAGAGAAGACATGACATTGATGGAGTATCTTATAAGTGGAAGCAGGTACGCATTTATTCTTCCTTTAGACCACATGTGGAGGAAAGGCTCACGCTCACTTAGCGTGCATGAATCCCTTCATAAGTCGTCAGGCCCGTGACAAATTGGATGAAGCGCGTCATCTACATGACAAAATTTGACAGACTGACACCAGGTGATTTCTGACAGAGCATTTCATAGGAAGGCTGTATTTAATGCAGTTCAGAACACCACATGTAATTCAGATGAAGACCAGTGATTCTTTGGGGCAGAAATATTTGCAGATGGAGTCTCAGGTGATCCAAAAAATGCAATACAGTTTAGACAGGTGTCACCATTACTTTGACAATAAACTGTGTTTTCTTAAGTGCCATTTTTGCATAGAACTCAAAATCTGTATTTATATTTTGCATAAAATGAAACGTGCATCTAGCCACTTCCTCCATATTTGCTTACTTTCTATTTCTGCACGATCTGTACTTTCTGTCCTTCATATCTTTTCTATTCATCTGTCTTCCCACCGCTTGTCCTAGTCAGAGTCGCAGGGCTCTGCTTTTTTCTTTTTAAAACAGCTGTAGCCATCTGTGAAAGACGATTTGTTCTTATCAGGTGTACTGGGGGAAAAAAACCGATGTGTTGCTAATCGATGTACAGTATGACCGGACTGTATCGGACCGCACCGTTAGTTTATATTTGCTGCAAATTAATTTGTTAGCGATTCCATGATTCTTCCAAGGGTCACTGGACCTTTCTTAAACACCTTTCTTAAAGTCCGTTTTTGGAAGAGAAGGATCTTGTCTAGTTGCCAGAAAAGCAGATGATGTTTGCGTTAGCCTCTTTTACAGCCCTATAAGCCTACTGTTCGGTGTAGTTCTTTGCATTGGGAACATATGATTCAGAATAAATCTGAATTATGCACTTACATGAGGTGGTGCCTTAGGTTGTTAAACATATTGATATTTATATTATGATATCTCTATTTAAACAGGTGAGAAGGATCTTAGTTATCTTATCGGAGGAGCACCTGTTTGAGCTGCCCTGTCGTTAAACTGTCTTGTCAGCTCTCGGCTCGGCTCACCTGCAGACAACACTTCCATGTTCCATTCAGACCTTGACTTTTTCACGTCCTCCTGGGATACACCGAGCACCTGCATTTCATGCTTTCTCCGAGTATCGGAGAACATATTCCCTCAGAAATAGAGGGAAAATGTGTTCTCCGAAAGCAGGACCCGACTTCCTCATTTGTAGAATTACCTCGGCTAACTGGCTATGTTTAGTTAATGCATAACGTCATCATGCATAGTTTTAAAGACCGCAATGTTGATGAAGACGTTTGTATACAAATTGAGCGTACATATGAACAGGCGAACTTTTACGAGCCATCGCTGATGTCGACCTAAACTAGGATTAGAATAGGAATAGAAACCCAGACCCCTTTGGTTAAGCTTGCATGCCGTAGAACGGTCTAATCACCGGCTGACTTACACCTAACATGTAAACTGATAGGAAATAGCATTTACATAAGTAGATTGATTACGGAATCAGTAGCTAGTGTTGAGTTGTACAGCTTTTGGTTGTCTAGGGCCAGAATTTGAGTGACTTTCTCACATGTTCCTGTGTTCTGGAGATGGAAGGCAGTAAAAGGTGGTTTTCATGAGTTCATTTGAACTGAGCTTGCTCTATGTGAAGGAATCCATATACAGACTGGAGACTCTGTGGCAGGCTCAATGTCTGAGGTCTGCAGCGGCCCTCTGCAATGTCCTTTTCTGGGCTCCTGTCTCAAATTATGAACATGAGAAGTGTCCAGCAGGTCTCCCTAGTCAACAGCAAAGAGCAGTCACCAAAAGGGAAAAGATGATGAAAAGGGCAGCGACCAGCAACTGCAGTTGATTAGTGCTGCACCGTAATAATAAACCTGAAGGCTGCGAGCTTTCAAACATTGTCAGCCTGATGTGATTTTTGACAAAGTTTTCTCATGACAATTACAATGAAATCAACCCTTTCCTCCCTGGTGAGCCCTTCGCAGGAAATCTGTTACCACAGTTTACATAAGTTTGTCCATTTATTGGCAACAGGATGTAAGGTCCGGCGAGGCAACGTGTAAAACTCGGGTCGGCTGCTGGGGACCCGCATTATTTCAATCACGTAGGAAACCAGAACGAAACAGAAAAAGCACAGAAGTGGTCCTGTGAGGCTGTGAAATCTCCATTATTACTTCCAGCATTACACAGGGGAGATGAAGCATGCTTTACACTGGCCTTGCAGAGCATGGAGTGGAGATAATGGTTTTGGGAACAACCCGAAATGCTAGGCAGGCTTCTTGACGATCTAGCCAGTTTTCTTCTAAAGGACATCACTACCGCCACCATTCAGGAGTTGTTAAGCACATATATATATTAATAATGGAATAAATGTGTTCCCCTCTGTCTGACAGGATGATGGGGAAGAGGTTGTCACATGATTCTTTAGGTAGCTTTCCAGTCCTGCTGTGTTTAAGCGAAATCTAAGACAGTCTGCAATCCTGAGATGCAGGACATGGTGACTGAGGGACGTAGTGGGTGTTGCAGTCTTGCTATAATCAGTCATTTAATGAGGGCACCGACTTCAGCATAAGAACTCCTTGGTCATCTCAAAACTATATCTGAATGTCACCTAAGCTCCCAGTCTCACATTTTTATCGACACTTGAAAATGGACGTTGTTTTATCCTGTTAAATCTTGTTTTTGACACTGATTTCCTCGTTGCTTTTTATAATTAGCAGATAGTAAGTTTTCAGAGTTCTAAATATAACCACCATGCATCAGAGATTGTACATAGCGATCTGTGTCCATTTCCAGAAGGTCACTGGTTCCAATCCCATGGCCGCTGAAGTAATTTGATCACTGCTGGGCCTGAGCAAGGCCCTTGACCCTAACTGCTCCATGGGTTTTGTATCTGGGTGATTCTGCCCTGTCACCCCAAGCCCCCCCCCCCCCCATAATTTCTGGAAAGAGTGTCTGTTAAATTAATTTCGATACGTGAATTTTTTTCAGCTTCCAGTTTCAAAGGACAAACCCTAAAGGTGGTAACGTGAAAGCAGCTCTATAGCGAGCTTGCCTTTCCGCCTTTGCCCGACGTCCAGACTGACTGTGAAGCAGTCGCTGTGGACACCAGTTTAGTTGCCTATCCTGTGCCAGTGCTATACTCAGTGGCACCGGAGCCGGAAAAGACATTAATGAATAAGCAATAAACCAGGCTATACAGGAACAAGCTGTTTTAATTTGCTGTCAGCCTGGTGTGTTGCAGCATGTAGAGCTGAAAACATTACATATTGCGTGGCGTAACATGGCCAAGGTTAGTTGGTAGTAATTTATAACTGGAAAGGCCAAAATATTTGCTTGGATGTGTAGGAAAATACGCCTGAAGGGGTGCTGAAACAACTCATATATATATACAGTATATATTTATATATAGTCCTCTCTAACCACAAGTTTGGCTGACGTACATATATGCGCTGTTCATGTTTCCCATTTCAAAATTCTGCAGCAGATGTAAAAATACAAAGGTTTCACTGACCTCAGCTGAAAAGTTGCTGCGGTCATTTAAAAACATCTGTTATTTGACTTTGAGGGGTGCAAGGGTGTCTCGTTTCAGATAAATGGAGGAACGAAAGAGCGATATGGTCCTCACCACGATAATGACGGATCAATACCAGTGAAAGTTCACATCCTGTCGTGATTACTTGGAAAAGAGAATCCTGCAATATCTAAGCAGCTAAATAACTCGGGACGTCTCCATTTAGAAGGGGTATCTAAAACATACACCCGCTGATTTTTGAGAGCACAACAGGTTGGTCTTGAAATTGAGCGGACGCCACCTGCAAGTTAATTTTGAAGCGATATTCCTGGTGGCCTGAGAGTGTGACAGCCTGTCAGAGGGATCAACAGTCTCCCTCGAATGCTCACCGCACCAGACTTAATCAGATGGAAAGAGAGCCCAACGGGGGGACACGCCGGATCAGGTGAAGCACGTGTTGTTGGCAATGGGATGCGAACCATCCTGGTCAATTAATAAGACATATGGCAAATTAACACCCTCGCCTCAGTAGGATGTGCCCGATGGTCAGAAGTCGATATTGGACGCGAGTAATTACCTCACTCACAGCTCAAATCTGTCGTCCTTTCAGAATTAAAATGGACCTTAAGATGAAGTCCCCTCTTTGGTTTCATGTTCGTTGTATGTGGCTTCGTAATCCATAAACTAACAAAAAGGCACGTGCATGATTAGCAACCCCTGCATAGTACCAGGCATGACCCCCTTATGTCCCAGGAACCACATTAAGGGTAGACGTGTTGTGTGTTCAGAGAAGCCACTCCACACACCACTGTTGTTCTCAGATGTTATTTTTGCACTTCTGGTCTTCCTGTTAGCTTTAACGAGTCTGGCCGTTCTCTTCTGAGCTGTCTCATTAACAAGGTGTTTTCGTTCACAGAACGTCAATTGACTGGTCTTCCTTCTTGTTTATCGCGCCATTTCTCTGTAAACTCCAGACACTATAAGGTGTGAAAATCCCAGGTTGGTGGCTGTTTCTGCGATGCTGGAACCATCACGTCTGGCACCAACATTCACAACACATTCAAAACCACTTAGCTTGGGCACCTTAGACATTCTGATGCTCAGCCAAACAGTGACTGAACTTGGTGTTGCTGTTTGTGTGCTGTGTATTTTCAGCTGCAGCTACGTGATTCACACCACTCTCGTTGGCGTACGTAATTAACTGGCCACAGAGTATACATGAGCATAGCCTGTCATGTATGTAGTTTGGTGGGATACCATCGGTTGATATGGTTATCAGTTTACGAACGGTTAAGCCCCAAATGACCAAGCTGAGTTTATTTACCTAATCCTAGGTTAAAATGCCAGCTAATTTCTAAGCATGACAACTGACAATCTGCAAAGATTCTTTCAGTTAACCATTTAACATGTAGCAAGACAATCCAATGGGAAATCTCAGAACATTAATGGTATTTAATATTTAAAAGAAATTTAATGTTTGCAGGTCCTATAGCCTGATTTTACTGAAGCAGTTGTATTGCCATGTGTTGATCATGGGAACAGGCATCGCAGATGTGTGTGCGAATGTTGGTTAATCTCTGAAAAGGGACAGGAATTTGTACCCAGACTACAAGGTGGGGGCCGACAGCAGGTTTCAGGTGGGGGCAGAGTTGAGAGCACACCTGGGCTTGATGGGGGGGGGTTGTATTGGAAGCTGTAGGAGTGGAGCTTAGAGGATTGGCTCCTTTCGCCACTCTCTCGACAGAAGAGGCGAAGAAACTTCGAGGTCCTTGTCAGTGGAGAGAGCTGCGTAGGGCCAGTATGGAGAGAGAGAGAGAGTTAAAGAGACCAGAAAGGAGGAGAGAAATAAGGAGCCACGGCTGAAGAGAAGCGGAGAGAGAGAAGAGACCCAGGAATTTCCCAAGTCTTCCTCCTTTTTCCTCGGTTTCCGGTAATGGATTGCTATCAGCATGGCACGGGCAGACACCTGCCTGTGTACGGGCGTGTTCGTCTGGCTAGAGCGTGAAGACCGTCCCTGCGTACACCCGCCACCCCCCCACCCCCAGACAAGTGGGTCCCCCAGTCTGCAGAGGACAGTGAGTGATAACACAGTGTGTCAGCTGACTGCCATGTCACAACGCTGCCGTCTTCCACGCTTTGCAACTGGCAGAGCACTGCCTGCTACAGTTTTCCAGCCGCAGTGCGGCAACACAGACGCTGCGAGGAAGAGGCACGGCTGCAACGGCATTTTTTTTTTTGGGAGCAACCGTATCTTCGTGGTTTTTTCTGGCTGCCGATCCTCCCCTTCCAACCGTCCTCCGCCCTGTCCCCCCCCCCCCCCCATACTCTGGATGATGACGATGATTTCTGTTGCAAGGAGAACCGCAGAGTGGAGGAAAGCCTGGATCTATACTCTCGACTCGGAAGGAAATCAGAACGCGGAGTGCTGTTGGGAATGTTCGCCAGCTGGGTTCTCGGAGCATTTCGGAAGGACACGACCCTTGCCTAGGATGCGATCTCCTGCGTTGGCACCGTCAGGCGAGGCGTACCTGTCTGGGCACAGACAAAGGAACCTCCTATTCCGGCTTCAGCGAATGACCCGGGCCCGGCTCGGCGTCTTCGCCGACCCCCATAAGCTGGTACCGACATGTCCGCACCCTATTTGCGAAAAGAGAAGTGCCTTGGCGGGCCGAGTCAAATTGCCGTCTGCGCCAAGCAAGACTGGGGAAAACCCAGACACATTGACCTAAATCAATCCCAGCCGCGTCTGGAATTGCAGAAGGGGCGTTGGGGGGGTTGGGGGCAGCCGCCTGGCAGGGACCAGCCCACCCCACCCCCCCACGCTCACACACCAGGCAGCCATCGTATGGGGAGTCCCACGGACTGTAAGCTCCATCGCACTGCCAGGGAGAATAAACCGTCCCCTGGGTTCGCCGTTTTTGGTCCCCATTGCCCCCTCCCGCCCGCCCTCTACAGTCCTCCTGTTATCAATCACGTTTTGCTATCGCCACGCTTTACGGTGGATTAACGTGTCTGCGGTGCCGATCCTGTCTGCCGTCGCTCGGGGAAGCGAGACTCTCCCCCTTCTATCTGCTGGGCTTAGCGGTCGCTGTCTGGGTGAAGCTATGCATCTACAGACATGAGCCGTGCATGACAAAGGATGCGGCACAAAGCATGCAGCCTCATCTACTGGATTATAGTGAGAGCATCACTTTGATTCTTTTTTTCTTTAACCCTTGGTGTTTTTTGGGTCTCCGACTCAGGGACACGAAGACTTCCGATCCATAATGCAGTTAACCCTCCCTCCCGAACGATTTTGAGAGGAGAAGGTTGGCCTCAGAAGCCGATGATATGCGACGACGGTATATTTTGGCTGCTGCTAATTTCAAATGCTTGGGCCCTGAGGGACAGATGTTAGATGCTGAAAGATGGTTTGAGTCGGAGGAATCAAAACCAGAAGCGCAGCACAGGGAGCTATAGCGGCAACCAAATGGGGGAATCAAAAAGAGGCTGAATAATTTATGCACTGAAATTACCCTGCTTTCACCTTTCCACATAGGCTGGCACCATCGCAATCCTTAATTCGTTCTTTTTCTCCAGAACAGATTCCTTGAAATTCCATTTGCATAAACCGTTTCGCCAAGGTGCTCCAAGGAAGACAGCTTCGGAGTTCGAAAATATCGCCTCTCCACAGCCACCAGGCAATTTTTTTCCCCCTCACACAAAGCTACGACCGGAGACAGAGAGAGCGTTGAGCGACAGCCCTGTCCGAGCATGAGGTGTGACCAGGCTTGCCGGAGCGCACAGAGGCACCCGTCAGCACAGGAGGCGAATCAGGTGCTGGTGTGTGAGTCCGATCACACCATGTCCGTCTATCAGGGGGGTCATCGACAGTGCTCGGCAGCTGAGCCATGCAGCAGGAGAGTTCCTTTGCTTTTTTCTTTTAAACATGGTTGATGCACCTTGGGACCGATTCTGGAGGAAGACTGCGCCTTGATGCCCTCAGCTGGGATTGTACTTGTATGAGAAACAGCCGGGCTGAACTACACCTTCAGGACAGCGTCCTAGGTTGACCGACCACAGCCATCCTCCAGTTTTACAGTCCTAGGCCACGAGAGGCTGCAGCTACGACACCAGGACCGCCGTGAGAAGAGCCTCCAAAAACCAAATTGCACCGATGGGGGGGATGTTTTGCCATGAGTCACGCCAGTGAAGCCGGCAGCATGTCATTCGTACCGGGAACCAGATTGCATGCCTTCTCTGCAGGCGCCGCGGGCCATTAAAATATAAAATATCTGTTGTGTTTAGAGATGGAGAGGGTACAGTACGTATGAAGAATGCGACTTACTTGACAGGTGCCATCACCTAAGATGCATGCTTTTTTCCTCTTTCTTACTTTGTGTTGTTTTGCTGCAAGGGTACATTGTTAAATTTAAGCTACTGGTCAGTTGTACAGAAACACATGGAAATGCAGTAGCTCACGTATACATATATAACGCATTTTGGGCCAGCTGCGTGCGTGTGTGTGTGTGTGTGTGTGTGTGTGTGTGTGTGTGTGTGTGTGCGTGTGTGCATGACAAACAAGGAAAATAAGTTTATATTACCTGACAGTTTTGAACAAAATTTTACAGCAGAACAAATAAAAATGGAGATATTTTATATTTTACTACACTTTATACGAGAATAAATGCTACGAGACTGACATTTATGCTTCTGATTTAGCTGATTTGATTTAATATGATATGATTTGATTTTGATTCGATATGATTTCCGGTTTAGCTGATCAATCAGAAATTGATTCTGGGCAAAAACTGTGTCATTTGCTGTGTGGATAAACAGGATGTGAATGGTAGGATGTAATAATAAAAACATTATTATTACTGTCATTCATATTTCTTAGACACCAGTACAGGGTCACAGGTTATTTATAATAATAAGAAGAATGTATTGTGTAATACTCCAAATGAATGTATCAGTTAAAATTGAGTCTGCCTGCGTTAGCATTTGTAATGTAATTTTACTTGGATTTTTTTTTCCTATCCATTGCACTTCCTGATTTTATTTTCATCGTTGTTTAGACAATAGTACACCATCTCCTCTGCCAGAAAGGTCTGTTTTACTAAATGCCGGTAAAGCTTCTTTTGTCCAGTTCAAAGCTTATTTATGTTCATTTTTGTCTTTCTTAATTTATATACTTTATATTATATACTGAGTTGGCGTTGGAGATCCGTTAGCGCCAGCCTGTCGCTGACAGAATTCAGAGGTTTCCCGTTTTTCATACCGTCACATTAGGCTTCCTCATCGCTATAAACAGATAGAGTCAAAGTTGATCTGTTTAGTAGGCTAAAGTTTGAAACAGCACCTTGACAGGCATGGAATTTTCCAGTACCGCGTCTGTAATACCTTGTAATTCTTAATTAGCAAAATGGTTGTAAATGCAAAACAACTCCGAAACCCACTCACACTTTAGGACAGAATAAACACATCTCAAATCTTTTTTTTTTTTTTCTTTTTTTTTATATTTCGGGTCAAGGTCCAGACACGGTAATTGAAATGTGATAGGAAAGGAGCCTTCTTCTGTTCGTTCTGTAGACGGCTGTGTTTTCGTGATGCATTAATACACCAGGATCCCACAGTCCCTTTTCCATATGATTTGTGACTATCTGTTGACCTGAGTGGGATGGAAGAGTTCTTCTCGTTTCATAATTTGTGTTTCCCAGCATAGAAAAATAACAAAACTATGATTTTTGTGATGCTTAAATTTAATCGTAATAATTTATTAGAAAATTATTCACATAGACTGCAGAACTGATATTTGGACAAGCATTCTAACAGTTTGTCCAAATATCCCGTCAATAAACTCTATTCATCTGTCTTTTCAACAGTAAATATATTTACTTTGCACTGTTGAATTTGCAAGGATGAAAAAAATACAGTGACTATCATTTTTTACAGTGATACTGACTGCAATCCACGCAGAAGATTTCAGTTTGGCAGCCAGCCAGCCAGCAGGTTCCTACATAACACAACATCCATGCTTTTGGTCTGACTGTTATGACCTTTGTCTTCAAGTTTTAAAGTTTAGGGTTTACGTTTCACCAAGCAATACCCGTGGCCGCTGTCAAAACAGCATTTACTCGAGATCCAGGACTTTGTTTGTGTGACACACGTTAGAATTACAGTACGGCCTGTTTATAATACATCAGGGCGCCTCGTGAGTCCTACCCGTCCAGACCAAACAAAGGAACACAGACGCCAATAACACTTGACCTTGTTCTATCAATTCTCCGCGTGCATAGAGATAAACAAGACGTTACCCTCGGATTACCCCTTCAAAACAAGACTCTCACCCCAGCACGAGGATTACACAACAAAGCTTGAGCAATGACTCTCAGTATGAATCATACTTCCCCCTCGCCGGCTAGCGAGCAGTGTCAGCCCTTCGGTAAACACATCGGGCATCCGTCCCATCGCTCTGACGCGAGCGCCCTGGGGGCCCCGAGTATTGTAGCGTGCACGGCGAGGCCCACCCCAGTACACACAGGACTTGCAGTTTCGCTCGTCTCGGCTTACCCTTGTCACGAACGGGATCATCCTGTCAGCGCTCCACCCTTCCCCTTTCCAGATGGTCTGGCCAGGTATCTCCCTGTCACCACCTGCTCCTCGCGGACCTGACGCGCGGAGTCATGCCTGATGGTTGGGGATCACAGGGGGAGAAAGGGAACTAAACAGTGGCCTTTATCTAGGTATTGAGCTGAGTCACACGGCGGCAAGAAATAAACAAATAAATCAAAAGGATGCAGCCCGCGCATAACGGGAGCCTGTGACATCTGTGCTCCTCTGCATGAAATGCAACCGCTTAACGACTCGTATTTAAGAGACAGGAGGCAAAAAGGTCACGGCATGTTTGAACCTTTACACAAACACAGCTCAGGTAATTGAAATATACCACTGAAAGCAACGTGATACAGCGAAATAGCTAGTCCCAGGAAGGAAAGTATGCCTGGGGTCATTTTTAGTGATGATTTTTACTTATTGTATGTAACATTGGGAGAGCCCTGTCGTGATTGGCATGAGTAGACCTGCCCTCAGTGTTGACACATGTCCCAGGGTTCCTTGGACCATTTCCAAGATGCCAGGCAGCCAAGGATCCCCCGCGAAAGCTTAACATACTCAAGTTACATGAGAGCCCCAGGAGGCCTGTTACATGCAAGGGAGGTTAAACAGAGAGAGACTACCTCACCACAGAGAGAGATCAGCAGGACACAAGAGCATTTTTTGGAACAAACAAAATCAGTCATTCTGATTACAAAGATAAGACTGGTATTTGTGTGTCCTTCTGTTTCCAATGCATGTATGCCTGTCCTTGGCTTGTAAATCCCTGTTTTGATTTTTAATATTCAGAATGGCATCAATTTTTTTTCTTTTCAGACTGTAAGATAAGATATTAGAGAGGTTTTGGTTAGTGAATTGTTGCACTTCCCAAAGTCTGCAGCACTGATGCACAGGCATTCTTCCATATTGATGTCAAACGTGCCTGTTCAACACGTTTGATGATTACAAGAGTCAAGTAATTGTTTCTCTCTATATTCACTTTCTTTACGCTGCCCGTCAAGCAGATTAGACTAACGAGCTCTTGGTATTCGCTAAATTACATTAAGCACATTTTGTATATTTCACCTGATCTCATTAACAATCACCATCGCAAAACAGGAAAAAAAAAAACATCTCTCTGAAGTCCAGTAGTGCTCCCAGGCAAGAAATACCCATGAAGGTCTCTTCTAGAAATGATCTCTTCTAGAAATGTGTCCAGAGAAATTCTATCAAAGATCATACAAAACATTGAAGACTTCTGTCCTGAGCCAGTAAATGGCAACATGGA
>JAACJT020000110.1:3213421-3226026 GCA_009936485.2 Gymnarchus niloticus | reverse complement strand
GATGGATGGATGGATGGATGGATGGATGGTGAAAAACAAAATATGGGCAATCCCCTACTAATTACATTGGCTTTTTAGACCAGAATTGGGGGTGTACGTCTTGTTCAAACCTAGTCTACCATCCACCTTTCGAACCCTGAGTAACTTCCCCCACCTCTCTCAGAACATGCCCATATTCCAATGTATGTGTTATAATTCATGTATAATCTATCATAGTCATGTTAATCTTTCAGAGAATCTGGGTAAAATGCCTTCTTTCTTTTTGTACCTGATCTGGTGTTTGAGGGATTCCCGGCCTGGGTTTTTCGTACGTGCAGAGAGGAGACCATGCCGTTAGAGAGAATGAAGCATTATTCCGATCTGTTAACAAACAGACTCGGGATGATTTGGGTCTGACGCCCGTTATATTCCCATTGTGGTGCCAAGGCAGAGCTGACAGATATCCTCGCCTCAGACTTGCAGCATAAGTCTGCTCGCAAAGAGACATGTAGGAAAAAACAGCCTATAAGAATGTTTCTATGGTCACATCCTGTTGAACCCGTTAGTAAAGAACGAATCCCCTCTTAGGCAATTAAAACGATGTGCGACGTCCTTTCTGAGAAGACACGCATTTCACCATTGCAGCAGACACAGGATAATGGCGTATAGGATTGGCCAATGATGACTTGTGTCACCCCTGGTCATGTGATCTGGATGCTGGTCACATGACTGGATAGTAGGTCAAGTGCAGCTGGTTCTCCTGCGTTTCTCAGGGCATCGTTCCAGAACTTTGGGGTTTGTGAGACCACGCAGTTCTTGGGCAGTTTGTACCCGGGGTTCTCTTTTTTCAGGGCTCTCTCCAGATGCTGACTCACAGCTGCTTACGCGGTCCGGGACATCTGGTCACGGCTGCTGCATTAGCGGCCGATCAGTCACAGACTGGAGGGAGATATTAGGACTTTATTGTACAACGTGAAATTTACTTGTACATTAACATGCTAATTGTTTTTCTCCTCTCCTCTGATGGAGGGAAACTGTCTTCGATAAATTCTAACCAGCAAGAAATTAGCTCTTAATCAGTCACTGATCTTGTTTACAATGGATAATACATGCATACATATACAGTATATAATTTCAATATACCCTAGATTGCCCATAAGGCACCCTGCAATGCACTGGCAACCTGTCCTGGGTCTTCTCCTGCCTGGCATTACCTCCAGGCTCACCCAGACCCCGTAATGGATGACAGGGTGGAGGATGGAGTGACGTCATCCAGGACGTTCATCGGAAAAGGCTATAGGCTCACCCTGACCCCGTATTGGATGGATGGGTGGAAGACGGATGTTCTCCTCTTGTACGTGTATTACAAACTGATTATTGGGTTTTTTTGTACAAGTTTAAATTTGGAGAAAATCACAGCCTCAAGGCGAGCAGGCGGGGAATAAAACGGAGTTTCGTAATTAGCAAATTGAATTGAGAGGCGTCCTCTTCGGAAGTCAAATTGAAATATGACTTTGACCTATGCGCTGACCTTCAGAAGATTAAAACTACCGGTCTTCCTCTGTTAAAACTACGCACTCTAATTAATAAAGTGGTCATGAATGTAATTTGCATCCTCTTATCTAAAGTGCTAACACTAATTCTTTTATTAAACACATTGAGCTCTGGCTCATATCCATTCACAGTTTTAGGTACAATTAAACGTTTAAATATGGGCATCGAATGCAACCAGTTGAAGATGTTTTTTTTTTTCCTAGCACCACTTGTGCCTATGTGTCTAAGAAAGTTTATCTGCAATTATAAAAAGAAGTCATTAGCAAAAGCCTTCTATTAATTGGGATCAATTCGATATTCAAATGGCTGTGGCCCTTTAATAAAGCACACAAAACGACCTCCATAATTATGGAGGAAATTCCTTTTGTAAATAAAAGTATGCTTGAATTGTTTATTGGCCTTTGTAGTAAGGAAGTGCACAATTTTCGTGTTTTGAATATTGACTGGGCTGGTATTAAGCCATACAGTAAGTACCAAGGTTTTTGTACATTATGGTATGTCATACTGAACATCTGTTGAAATGTTGTGTCATTACCATTTTAATGACTTTTTATAAACATGAAGCGAAACCTGACTGGTCGCCACATTTTTTCTCCTTCTTCCTCCCATCTCATCTCTGCGTATATAAGCCCCTTGACATGTGTTTCAACAAGTCTGATTAGTAACTACTCTTTACGTGTTCTTAATTAATGCAAAGGACTGAACGGCACTGGCCATTTTTACGATAACAAAAGCAGCTGTGGAACTGAAAAAGAAACACAGCCATATAGAGAGTGATTTTCATAACCCAGGATTTAAGCAACTGAATAATTTAACACACACTTTTTTCTAGACACGTGTCTTCCTCCTGGTCTTTATCATTAGAACGACAGTCTTCACGAATGTTCCTTTGGAGTCGATGGGACATTTCTACGATTCAGAGGCATTTAAGCTGTCTGTGTGTTTAACAACATGCTGTGTTAAACCGATTTACAGCTCCTCGGTCGGGCATGATGGCGTTAATCATGTAATGCTTGGTTTCGGATTGGGACAAACAACTGTGACACTGGGTGGCTTTCTGACATATTGCCAAGCCGTCATCGTTCTTCTCTGCGTATTCGGTTACTGTAATCCAATCAGCATTGGACATGTAGCGCAAATCTCATTGTCAGAGCAAGATTTACAGTCAAAATGGCGGACAGAATGAAGCGGGTGCCTGGCAAGGTTCGACGACGGCATTCTACAGTAAAACTTGAAGCAGGAATTGAAGATAAGCTGACATGAGCTTTCAAACACAGTGTCCAGTCACGAATCACCCCTCACCTGTCATTATTCGGTGCCGAAATTTGTACATGTACGTCGGTATGAAATAAACAGAGAGGTAAACATGATGTTAAAGAACTCCGCGGATGTACCGGCCCTCAGCTCAGTCATCACTAGCCAGACCCTATACCGAAAACATCCACCTTCGCTAAGCATCACGGAAATTAAATGACGACTGCGGGGGCTGAATTCCAGTCGGTGTGTTGATATATACAGTATGTGCCTTTGGGTTGAAATGCTGTCATAAAAAAGGTTGGACATGTGAGCCCTTCCTTTAATTTCCCTCCTTCTCAGAATGCTGTGCAGATATGATGGAATCCCACAGAAATATATGAGCGCTTCCTGGCTCCTCGTTAATTAACGTACATGTTTCAGCTAATTCCATTTTGCATATTCATTGACTGGGGGGGCGGATGTGCACCAGCTCACTTCCAGGACTCAATAGCCCATTACAGAGCACACGGTCAAACACACTTTCTTGGGTGGAAATCATTGCCGATCACACAACACCATTAACTCGCTGGCACACGGAATGGCCGGCGAATAATTGGCTTCCTATGTCAGCTCTGGTCCTGAATTCACTCGCTGTTGCCACATCCTCCAAACTAGACTTCCCATTTAACTGGATTGCGCTCCCTGGAATTCATAATGCTCCGTGGCACAATCAGAAAACATTCACATGGTAATCCAGCAATCAAATCACAACATTCGAATCAGTGCCAGTGACGAGCTGGAGAGCGGCAGATATGGGAATTGAAAGGCTGGCGTTCTGGCATCACGGAGAACTGTGAAAAGCGTGGCGGGGTGGAGGGGTTCGCAAAACATCTGAAAGGCATAAAGCATTGGAAAAGAGAACAGAAAAACAACAAGTTTAAAATAATGTACAAAATGTTAAATGTAAAGTCTGTTATGAAATCCCCATGGACTGGCATAAAAGCTCACTCAGACCAATCAGTCACTGGCTCCAGGTTCGAAAATTGACGTGGCACTGTGGCCCCATAGGGGTCTCACAACAACAATGAAGCATTTCAGCAAAGGGGAAGTTTAGAACTCACCTGACACAAGTCTGTTCCTACGAGACTAAGAGTAAACCATCAGCGAAGAGAAGTGGAGAGATTAAAGAAAGGGTAACGCGTTCCTTCTGACCTTCTGTTCGCTGCTCCATTACGGAGAAGATCAAGGGGCAGGGACTAAGCAATCAGCTGCTGGGGGTTTAAAGAGACCACCTGGCTGCTTTGCTAGGGCACAATTTTGGTGTGAGAAAAACAGCCTCCCAGCATCGCACGGTAGGCAATTCAACAGGAAACCCACTTCTGGGTGGGGTCAGTGTTGGAGAAAGGTCACCATTACCTTTATGTTGTCAAACAGTATATATTCTGCTTTTGACAGGTGTCACCCCAGCCCAAGTGGCTGAGAGACTCTGGTACCCCAATTCGCCGTCAGAACAGACACCTGTTCATTAGGCGCTGGATATACCTATAGCTTTTGTCACAACGGTAGGTGGACCCCATTTGTCTGGACACTCACAGCCCGTATCCAGGCATAGGATGTGATGTGACCTCATTCTCAAGAACCCCAGTAAGGACGTGGGATGTGAATACATGAGCATCTGGCAAACGACTTTCCCTAGCCTGGCTCGAATGGCCAAAAAGCAGCCATGAAAGCAACTCAAAATCAGCATGACAGGCGAAAGGGTGTTGAACCAACGACCCCCTGTTTTCCTTTCACCTGTACGTACATGCGTCTCCAAATGTGCTGAAACCAAAGAATCTAAGTTCCTGTCATTGTACAGATGGCAAATAATAATATCATCAACAGAATCTCACAAATAATGAGCCATAACCCATCCATCCATCCATCCATCCATCCATCCATCCATCCATCCATCCATCCATCTTCTTCCAGTCATGGGATTAACCCTACGTCATGAGGTAAAATCCGTTTAGTCAACAAAACCCTTCACTATTGATTCAGGCTCACAGGCAGCAATGTTTCACGTGACATCAAGAGTAAATGTCAGACGTTCAGGAGTTCACATATATCAAGAGCCATTTAAATATTAGTCCTCCACATATAAATCAACTATAGGGGTACTTTTTCCTAATTATATGACTGAAACCGGCTCCACACCTTGCAAATTAATTCCAGCCCTAGACAGTCATTAATGGCACCATTTTGTTAATTTGGCAGCTGATATGTCTGTAATTAGGTCAGTTCTGATGTGTCTGAGCATGTGCCATTTACCTACTCAGCACGTTCAGGTGAAATCTGTTTAAAATCCATGTATGTAAGGAGTTAAGCAAACAAGTCAGAGCTGCAGTAAGTTTTCACTTCAACTCAGTATTAAAGCTCATTGGCTTGTGCCGTACCCTCATACCTCCAAGGTGGTGGGTTCAAGTCCCACGCTTTCTTCCATGTGTATGAGTTTGCATGGTCTCCCTAAGTCTGCACAAGCTTTCTCCAGGTACTCTACTTTCCTCTCCCACCTAAAACCGTGCAGTTAGGTGAACCAGTTTCTCTGATTTGCTCATACTATGTGAGCCCGAGTCTTGTGATGGACTGGCACCCTGTCCAGTATGTCCTTCAACCTGTGCTTACTGCAGCCCTTGGCAGAATTTGTAGCTTTGGGAGATGAATGAGAAATATTTAACTACAGTAATCCTGCCTCTACGTTCCTCTACCTGGAAAAAAGGATTTTAATTGTTGAGAAGTGAAGGCTTTTGTTTTATACAATGGCTCATTTGTATTCTGTTGTTTACACTGTCGTTTTCTCAAAATCACACGAGTGTGAAATCTGAGAAGACCGTAGATATGTGTTGTTCACCACAGCTTCAGTGGTACGGCAGGTAGTCTGACTGGCTAAAACTGTCAGGCTGACTTTGAGAGCCATGAATGATCTTAAGTGGATTAAAATACCTAAGGTGAAATGAGCTCAACCCAAATCAACCCCAGACACTCGAGTCCGGGGAAAAACAAAATCAGGCAACGTGTGGAGATCGCAGCTTTTGGAGTCTATTTAAGGCTTGTCGCCCTGACAAAGGATGAAATTACTGCATAACAGCCATGCCTTATTACAGGAAAGGTCACTAGCAGCTCGGGCCCTCGGCATATGGCAATATGGAATGCTCATCATAAGCTATTGGTTATACAGTGTCTCCATAAAGACACCAATGGCCAGTGAGGTGTCTCACACAGCATCTACATGAAGAGGCCAGTGAGGTGTCTCAGACAGCGTCTACATGAAGAGGCCAGTGAGGTGTCTCAGACAGCATCTACATGAAGATACCAGCGAGGTGTCTCAGACAGCATCTGCATGAAGATACCAGTGAAGTGTCTCAGACAGCATCTACATCAAGATATGAGTGAGGTACAGGATCTCAGACAGCGTCTACATCAAGATATGAGTGAGGTACAGGATCTCAGACAGCGTCTACACAATGCTCCAAACTGTATGTGTTATTATGACTCAGCATAATAGACAGGAGTGCCACTGTTATGTATGAAGTCCGTATTAAGTAGAGCCTATAATTATATTATGATAGTTGATTTTTCAAAAAAAAAAAAAAGGCAAAATAACAATGCAGATGAAACCGATGTCAGTTTACATGGCCTGTGAAACATCTTCCCTGTCCAGCCAAGGCATCTGACTGTCTCTGTTTCACATTGAAACTTAGCATTGGAATCAGTTTATGAGAAGGGGCCTCGGGTCTGCCCAACAGACACTAATGTGCAGACAAACGCTCATATGCACACGATGGTCATAAATGTGTAAATTCGGGTGGGAACTTCAAGGAGCAAGACAAGTGTGGATTGTTCAGCCCTAACGGCACACCAGCTTAATATGGCTGATGAAATCCCAATTCCATTGAGGAGTTTGAGGACCCCTACAACAGCTGCTGGATCGTTCGGCAGTTTACTCAATACAAACCCTATTAGAAGATTGGCTGGCTCCAGCTCTACTGTGCGTTGACCTGTAAGTCGCTTTGAGGAAGACACCTGCAAAGAAAACAGGAGACAATAAATCCTGGATGCCACAGCAGAATACATGCACGTGCTTGGTGACGGGCCCTGCTGTTCTGTAAAATTTTCACGGAACTGGCTTGTACTTCCTGATAAATATGGAAGTTGAAACAAAGGCAATGGGTTAATCGGATATACTCCTGGTTGGTTAAAATCTGGAGCCGACAAACCTAATGGCCCTCTGTCAAACGCAGTGACACGGGGAGGGGATTTACCACTGTTTATCTATGGCAGGTATACATGCTAAATGACAGTATATGGAGTGATCGCTCATGAATAAGCATACATTTAAACTAGCTGAGGGGAAGGTAGACAGGAAATTATCCCAGCATGGGTTCTGGGTTTTCATTTATGCTTTTGAGTGGATTTTTATGCGTTAAATGGCTTAACTTGATTGCACAATTAAAACGCGCTGGTCCTGAGAACTAAGAAGTATACGAGTGATGAGGTTTTAAAAATCTAGGAATAATGGATTAACGAGTTCTTGAAGGACTGATCGTGAGATGCCACAGTAGATGATAAAGGGGGACTCTCACTCAAAAGGGAAGCAGAGATTTTGCAACCCTTTGGGTCACGTATCAGGTTTTTAAAAACAGTCTTAAATTGTCATTGTTCTACTCCCAGCTGCTGGTGAGGGAGAAACAGGTGCAATGCTCAGCTTGAAATGAGCCGTTCTACCAGCCATGCTGGCTACCCAAGAAGACCTATCACTAATGGTTCAGTGGGTGTCTGCAGAAAATGTGATGTGGAAAATACTGGTGTGATAGCAGGCAGAAATGATCGGTAGGCACCAGCTTTGGAGGGAGACAAAAAAATGGTCTGACAAATTCAGGTATATTGCGACTGGTCTCCAGTTTCATGTCAGGAATGATCGCATTTTTCTGTTAGAAAAATGCCATATTTAATGGCAGTCAAATGTATAGATGACTCCATAATACCTGCATTCCATAATGCATTATAAAATGCCATATACTGCAACTGGCTGGTATTGCTATGGAAATGCCAGACTCTCAACCAACTTCCAGTTTGCGTCTAGTTTGGTTCCATCACTTTGATTCTTCACCCATGATTTTAAAATTAAGCGCGGGAAACAGAAAAACAATGTCAGTGAGAATCCGGTCACAGTGGGTCTTGGGGCTGAAATCCACCTAAAACTCAGTGTTGGGTTCGAGCTGGTGTGAGCCTTCCCTTGTACAAGGAGAAACACGTCATATCAGAGACTTCTCAAGCTAGCTTCTCACATCCTTGATCTGCTTTGTGACAGAGAATTGACAAGCATGTCTCTTCTTAAGCTTGTGAAAAATGTTTAGCAGTTTCTCCCTCAGGTTAAAAGGAAATAATTGACAACAGATTAAATACTCTTCTATGGTGCACTTGAAGGAGCTTTCAGAAGAAAGCATCAATGGAAAATGGTGACATTTGCAGCTATTTCTTCATATTAAAATCTAAAGCAAACAGGATAATGCTGCACTTGTCAAACCACAGTAGAGCTTTTGCACTTGTTTATGTGATCTTCCTTATGGAGTAATCATACAGCTAATCCTTAAGTAATCTGCTGATTTTTCTGGCTTCCACAGGGAATTAAGACTGAAATGTCATTTAAAACCATGAAGGCATTAGTACTTTAATTCAGTATGTTTTGCTCCAGCATTGACTCCCCATCCAAAGTGTACTCTTACTCTGTGCTCCTATGGATAGGCTCCAGGCTCAGGATTCCAGGTTCCAGCATGACCCGGACCAGGATGGATGGATGGATGGATTTTACTGTGGCCCAGCGAGGCAGTGCAAAATTTTCTTATACTATTAATTCAAGCAAAATACAGTTTACAACCATTTTCATTCATCACAAAATCGACAGCATTGTAACATAAATTTGGTTTCACGTGACTTACAGGATTGAGTCAATGAAAGATACCCATGTAGTCCATGTAGTCTTGGGGATGGAGTAAAGGCTCCTTATAAAGAAATAGGAGCGCCATAGTGCAAATCCACTCTGGATCGTGGAATAGCAGGATCAGATGACGTGTGCAGTGATATCCATTTAAGCCCAAAATACTCCACACAAAATCCCTCTTGACTTAGGTGCTACTGGAAGCGTGCGGTCTAGAGGGGCTGGTGGGTGGAAATCCAAGTCAAGCTGTCACCGTGTATCTGAAGTTTCTACATCTCCTTAACCGGCCACTTGAGGGTAGGTGCCATTCAAAACTCTATTACCATGGAGATCTCCGCAAGAAGGCGAGCTGCGAACGTTCCGACTGCCCCTTGAGTGATGGCAACATGCTGTGTATGGTACCAAGCATACAGTGGAATTTAGTGCACTAGGCTGGTTGATCTTAAGTTCTTATCCCTGCTCTAACAGGAGGGGATTCTCAAATCTCAAAAGCCCTTTCCCTCCACTTCTTAACGTCCTGGCTCAGTCCTCGGCCCAACTCGAGATTACTAATTAGCACCTGTAGATTAACATAATCGCGGGTTGGTTCAGTGACTGTAGTTAAGCCGTCAGATGAAACTCATGGTTCACCGGACAGTCTACGTCCCAGTCCTCACCTGTTGTCATGGACTGTGGATAAGGAACACAAACACATCATGGGTACCAGTAGATAAGAACAAAGCTTCTCTGTATGGTTGCTGGATTCACTCTGTCACAGGGTGAGGAGTTTAGAAATCTGGAGGGACCTCAAAATGGAGTGACTGCCCCTTCAGATAGCAAGAAGCTCAGCTGAGGTGTTTTCAACATTTTATAAGGATGTCACGCAGATGATTTCCAAGGGCGCTGTCCCAAGCATGTCCCACTGGGGGGGGGGGGGGTCCCAAAGAAGACCCAGGTCATGCTGAAGGGATGGCTGTGGATCATCTGAGGATACCCCAGAGTGGCCATGGAAAGAGTGGTGTGGTCTGACCTGCTCAACATACTGCAACCATAACGATGACCAGGAGAAGCAGTGTGAAGATTTTGCCCCAAAGTGCCACAAGATGTGATGAGATGTTTGACAAGATTTAATCTAAACAGAACAGTTCAAATTCATATATCTCTAAGTGGTTAAACTCCATGTCTCAAAACAATTAAGGTTTTCATCACGGTGCAGCATCCACATTTTTAATTTATTTAAATAATATTTTACATAGCACATGAGTAAATCTGAAAGATGAAAAATTTCAATAATTCTGGTCTGAATGCATGACAGACGTAATAGTTCTTAGGGTCTCTCTGCATGTCGCCTGTGACACAAACTTCACGTCACCGCACTAGAGAAATGAAACATTTCATTACTATGGGGAGGGAGGGGGCGATGCTAGTAACAAATTAAAGATCCCCGCCCTCCAAAAACGTCCAACCCAGCAAGGGGAAAACACAACCTTCCAAAAAGACGGCACAAAACTACGACACCCAGAAGCAGGAAAACCGGAGCGAAGCCTGTCTGTCACGTGGCAGGAAGTTGAAAGGGAACAGGCGGCCTGGGATGGGCTCCAGGGAACCGAAAGCGAGGTGGCGGAAGCAAATGAGGACTGCGGAAAAGTGAGCAGAAGATCCAGGCGAATGGGGGCTGATGGGTATCCTTTGCGGGACCCAGGGGTAAAGAAGAAACTCCCTCAGCCTGGGAGCCAAGGGTGCCAGACGCATCTAGAAGGTCTTGTGCATAAACGGATTAATGGTTCAGTCCTGTCGGCAATCATTAGGCATTCCGTTTAAAGTGCACACAACTAAAAATAAGGATTTTGGTTCCATCTGTAAATTATTCAAAGATAAATTTAAAGGAAACCTGGATGGGATGGATGCAGATAAATGAAAGAAAACAAAAAAAAAAACAGCCAAACATAAAAGGATTGTCTTGAAGCTGAGGCACTTTAATGGAAGTCGCTTAGCTGCTAAGGAATGACGTTCGTCTTCCTTTCTTCATGCGAAATGTATGAAATCCTCACGTCAAGATGTAATAACTGTTTACCACATGCAGAGTGCAATTAGAATATGCTTTAAGGGCTGATTTCACCACTGCTGCTGAGCCAAGGACTCCCTGGCAACCTGACAGCTACGGCAACCATGCCTCGGCTCAAACCCGAGACAGGATTTCGTACCCGGGCTATCATCGAGTCACAAACCGCGTCATCCAAAACATTGCCAGGGTTGGGTGGTTTATCGACCAAATATCATATAACGTCAATGTACTCCGCTGCTAGGCAAAGCCAACTTTGATCTGACTTTCTCACTCAAACCAAAGAATAATATAAAAATAAAATAAACGAGATTCATTTTCATTCCTCAGGTGTAACTGCCCTCAGGTTAAGCTACATTAGCATCTCTAGCATCCTGAGAATTCAAGTGCAAGTCACTGCTGTTTATGGCAGAATTTTCTACCTCCCATATCCGTTACACCACTGCTTTGGAAAACACAAACGTTTGATCAAAAATCCATTTTGTCTGGGATTTTTTCTACAAGAGAAATGCACAAATGTAACAATTCAAAAATCTCTCAAAAATTCATAACGTTAAAAGTGAGCAAAAATGTTTAACAGGATGTGCACAGTTTGGGTTCTTATTCTGCCTACCACAAAAGTAGTACGTTTACTTTTATATATTATGTAAATATATTCTTTTCTATATTTTAAATTGACGTCTGACAAGAATTAATAATTGCTTATTGTTACCGTGCCCTGTAATCCATTAATGGTTCCAAAGGTAAGCCATGCTATCTTGATAAAATGCAATCAACATATTAATTTAGCAGGAGGACAGCATATCTAAAATGAAAAATTACAAGGTAATTAATGTTTATTACTAAAGAAATTATTTAAACGGATTCATTTATCTTCCAGCCACTCACGTAGTACAGGGTTATCTGCGATTTTTCCCTTCAGGGATTAGTAAAGTATCTATCTATCTATCTATCTAATGGGGCATAGTTGTAGGGTATCCCAGGCAACATAGAGCACGAGGCTGGGGTACACCCTGGATGAGATGCCAGTCCATCACAGGGCACGAAGCTGGGGTACACCCTGGATGGGATGCCAGTCCATCACAGGGGACGAGGCTGGGGTACACCCTGGATGGGATGCCAGTCCATCACCGGGCACGAGGCTGGGGTACACCTTGGATGGGATGCCAGTCCATCACAGGGCACGAGGCTGGGGTACACCCTGGATGGGATGCCGGTATAACAACATTGCAAAAGTGCGGGCATCCCCATAATCTCTGGGAAGTTTAAGGATGGTAATCTTCACTGGAATGACACCCCTGAGAGTCCAATTAGCATAACTGTAACAGTAATCTGTAAATGAAGATGACTCCAGCTTTGGGCAGAACCACCTCACAGTTTACGGTTAGCCAAGAGCGATGACTTTGTAATCATAGTGATATCTGAGTGTCTCACTGCATCTCAAATGCACCAGTATAAAAACAGATGATGCTTGCTGAGTTAAACATGCTTCATATTTCAGCTCGGCAATTAGACATTAGTAACCTTATCTGATTTTCCTCATCACTTATTAAAAAGTTAGACGTGTAACACCAAGAACCTCATCAGGAAATAAGACACTGGATATAAAATCACACGTGTAAGAGAAGTAACCTAATTGTATGCTTAAATGGAAAAGATATTACTCAGTGCAGTGAGGTTCTCTACCACTCTCGAGTATCATATTAATGTTCCTTTTTAAACTGCCTTGTGTTGGAATGGAATCCCATCCAGGGTGTACCCCAGCCTCGTGCCCGGTGATGGACTGGCATCCCATCCAGGGTGTACCCCAGCCTCGTG
>JAACJT020000110.1:3196944-3211880 GCA_009936485.2 Gymnarchus niloticus | reverse complement strand
CCAGGGTGTACCCCAGCCTCGTGCCCGGTGATGGACTGGCATCCCATCCAGGGTGTACCCCAGCCTCGTGCCCTGTGTTGGAATGGAATCCCATCCAGGGTGTACCCCAGCCTCGTCCCCTGTGATGGACTGGCATCCCATCCAGGGTGTACCCCAGCCTCGTGCCCAGTGATGTACTGGCTTCCCATCCAGAGTGTCCAAGGTGAACTGGCAGTCCACCCCCTTGGGCATGCCATTATTATACAGAGCAGGGAAAGGTATTACATTATTATATACAAGCATTTAGAAGATGGATGGATGTTGTTCTTTTACTAATAATCACACGGATTTGAGTGGGCAGCACTTGTGTGTACTGACCAGTCCACAAGTCAACAAAGTGTCTTTGTTCAATTTGACCCTAAGTAGAATGAAGATTAGGTCTGCACTGGAATTTCATTTTAATGTATATCATACAACCCATGGAACCTAGAGTCATCCTCTTCCAGGGTTGTTGGCACAAGGCCCACGGCCCTAATCTGTCAGGTGACCCTAGCCCACCACCGTCTTCTGGGCCCTGCACTGCTGTCGTCACCACGGAGAATCGCAACGCGATCGGGATCTTCAACAGGCAGACATGGACCAGGAGGTAATAAACGCTCGGGATGATTTTACCGCAACGGTTAGAGCAAAACAAACATGCCAGATAGAGGAGGCGGGGAACAATCGACCTCACATGCAAATTCATCGCCTTGAACATTCATAACAGAATCAGCTGAACTCCGCCAGAGTAAACATTTACGGAAGTGCCGTAATTACAATAATTATATGCAGTACCACGTTTGCAAGAAAGCGTTTCTCCTCAATTTTGAAATGTTCCATCAGTCAATTTAAACGTACATAAATACCACATCAACAAATGTCATCCAGCACAGCATACGTCTCATTTGCTTAAAGGAGAACAGATGTCTCTGTGAGGCACCCTCTGACCCCATTAACACTCCCAGCCTCACCAAGATCACTGATTGTCTTGTAAACATCTCTTTACATGATGGGATTTAAAAAGCCAGTACAAATTATTCAACTGAGAGGCCTACACGCAGGGCCGCAGTATTTAAAGTGCTGAAATGATTTTTAGTACCTGGGGTATACGGAGGGCTTTAGCACAAGTTACGTTGAGCGAGGTTCACGTGAAAATTGCAGAAAGTAGCTTACCTCAGCTGATAATGTAGCTTTCTAAAGAAATTCTGTGTCAAAGACACTTTCTTAATCAGATCAGCAGAACTTAAGATGAATAACAGGATTCCTAATGAATTAGGCACCAGATATTTGTCTAATATTTGTGTCTGAAGACCCTCCTCTCACCGCCATGAGACCACCATTATGACACCTTGCCTGTGTCGAGATGTCCAGCTTCTTTTGCCATCACTCTTCCTTCTGCAGATGTGGTGCTCATTTGAGGGGGGACAGAATTCTTTTATAATGAGGATGTAATTCCACACTGGTTACCAAAAGATTAGGGCGGACAGCTATTAGTTTCACTGCAAATGTCAGACAGGGAGACAGAGAACAGTTACTTCGCAGTGTCAAAGAGTACACACAGAAAGCCCACATGCCATCAAAGTCAGATTTAATTGCAGTATTCCCCAAGTAAATAAAAATGTGACATTTTCTCTCCATCCTAGGTCGAGCATGCTAAACTGGAATCTGGCCTCAAATGTCAAGGTGGAATAATTCTCCCCATAATCCCCTGCCTCTGTTTCCCTGCGGTACGTGAAATCCGGAAAGGTCAGCCACTTATTTGACTCATTTTAAGTCCACATTTTACCGGGAATCGATGGCAAAATCCGTGATCAATGAGAAATGGCTGGCCTACACCCATCAGCCTCTGGGTCTCGCGTTGATAGCTTGTCGTGAAGCTGACCCATTCAACAGATGTATGAGGCCCCATTAGTTTACACCGGACATGACTAAGCAATTTTTTAAATTTGTCATTTCACTTACAGACGTAGGTATTTTGGCACATTGAAGGTTATGATTCAGCATTTTACACGATAACAGGTAAATTCCAGAGTATTGTCTTTCGGAGACGCTGATGCAGCACCGGCAGACTTTGGCAAGGCGTTCTTCCAGAAAGTCGAGCGGAGCAAACCGCTGCTCTCTGCAATACTGAGTACGACTCGTCGCCCTGTTGCAGTGTATACAGATTTCAGGAAATCGCAGCCAGAGTTTCATGGTGTTCTGAAGCGCAATCCATGTTTTGGGCACTGATTTCACCGCTCACGGTTAACAAGGAGCAGGCAGGCTGGGATAAGCACAGCGAAGACAGGAAACAGAAGTTCTTTTTGCAAGCAAGGAAAGAGAAAAAAAATAAATAAAAAATCTGGATCCGGGCCTGTGTTTTGGATTGAAAAGTCACGAGCCATAACAGCCTGTCAGGCTCTGCTCACGTTTACTGAAGGGCAGAAAGAACAGGACACAGCGATTTATGCGTGTAGTCCAGAACACGGGACAGGAGGAATGAATCAGCACGCATTAGCTCCTCCGACACACAGTAAACAGCACAATGGACACTCCTACTGCCACTGCATATAACAGTCAGATGTTTGTGGTTCAGAAATCAGGCCAGGGCCACGGCTGTAAAGGAGCAACCCTTCACCAAATTCCGGTTCTAGGGATCCTCGGCTCTGCAGCATTTTCCAGGAAGTTGATGAATGTTCGTTTTCACTCTCATTCCGCTTGATGACCAACCCAATGCAATGGCAACGATCTGGGTAGGTTGCTTCAAGAACATTCCAAACAAACAACTCTGTAAAGAGGGTGAATTTTAAATAATTTACCTAATCACATTCCTCGCTAATCAAAGTGCTCTCCTCAATAATTAAACAGATGCAAAAGATTGCTTAAAACGCTCACAAAATGAAACTGCACGAATCTCAGTTATGTTGAAATTTTTATTACACTAGATGACTGATTAAGTGTATCCTTGGAACCAAAAAAAATAACAGATTAAAAGACATATTCTAGAAGATGTTAGGAATAAAAATCGAGATTACAAATCTGGGACCACTTTCCCAAAGACTTTATTGTTTCATATAACCATATTAGGCAAATCAATTTACGAAGATATTCCCTCTGGACATTGTTTACAAGACGGCGAAGCCTGGGCTAGATTATTCTTTAAATTACAAACTTCCCCATTCAGAGTGCATGGCTGTTCCCCTACACCGGCTGGCAGAGTAATGTAAAACAAACCTCACTTCCTCGACTTTCTCCATTACCTTCTCTTCACCAGCGATTTTGGCAAGACCCTGTTTTTCCCTGGCTCTGGACAGACCCAAAAACGAATCCTGGGTTTACATCCCGCTAAAACAACGGACTGGGCCCCTGGAAGCAGACAGCAGGTTGCTTGGGGTCTTTTCATGCCCCTCATTCTGTTGCCATCCTCCAGCTCGCTGCGTCCCTCCGCACATGCGTCCCACCGTCCCAAACAATCCCCGCAGTGCTGCTTCATTTACTCTTTACAACGCGGCACAAAGAGCTAGCTGAGCTTTCCTGCCAACCGGGCTCCGGCTGTAACACGGCACGTCCTCTGTAAACCATAGCCGGACTGTTACAAATGATTCGACTCGCTGTGCTGTGGTCGGGGGGCACACGCAACTCCAGATAAACTCTGCCAGACTCGAACAAACAAGCAACACGTACAGGTCTTAGACTGGGATGCTGCCGGTGTTTTAACTCCCGATTCCAGCAGGTCATTAAAATCCCAGTAAAGCGCCACTAGCCCATTTTAAACGCATACAGCCTTCTATAATTTCAATACACTGGTGTTTAGATAAATAAGCACGTGATACTCAAGTGTAATGTAATGATTTTGTGAATAAGGAGACGATATTCCACTGATATTTGTTTCTTGTTACTCAAGTACGCAAACTGAGATTTTTCACCCACTGATATCAAAAATATAGCTTGTACAAGTCTTTTCAGCATCTTTTCCTCCCCGTCTTACATATCCTGTGATATTAAAATTTCAGCCAAACAAGCCCAACACATTGATGTCCCTGATATTCATTCTGGAAATTTTACTGCATATATCTCGATATACTAAGACTGGAAGGTTTCCAGGTTAAATAGGCCTGGAGATTTGGCCCGTGGGGGCAGATCAAATTCACAATTGCACACAGCCTGCAACGAACAGACAGGCAGCTAAACAAACAGGGGCATTCACCAGCAAACAATAGCGAAGGATAACTCTTAACAGTTACCAGGCGAAAGTACAAAAAACCGAGAAAAAAAGTGGCACCCCTCAGCCTAACAAACATCGCCGAGCGCGTCTGCGGCTGCAGAAGACGGGGACGGCTGTGAATAATGCGTCCTTTGTGCTCTGCAGGAGAGGCAGGTGGTGACACAGAGGACACGAGTAAGAGGGGGAGCTGCAAGCAGCTTACGGTCTTCTCAAGTAGCCGCGGGGGGTCGGACAGGCGGGAGGGGAGCTCAGTGTGCAGAGCAGGCTGCCGCGGAGGGGGGGCCATCGCACATACCGCCACATGGGGTCCCAAGCGGCATCAACACAGAAACGTGCGTGGCACCCGCATTCAGCTGGAAGAGCTTCCGACACTCAGGGCCTCGCCTCACCGCACGCTGAAGCGAGGAAGCTGACACGGCACCGAAGGGAAAGGTGGGACGACTCGAGAGACCAGCCTCCAAGGGGCAGCTGCTGGACGCTCAAGACAAACAACAACAAAGCATCCATCAGACGTCTTTTGGCGAATCGATTGGGGTTGCCACGGTAATCTGTTATGACAACATTAAGGATTTTGTAGCTGGCTTATAGCAGAGGCGTTGGACTTGGAGTCATACCAGACCAAGCCTGAATGAAGGAAAGCAGTTTTTGAGCTACACACCTCCTCCAGTTGGTATGGCTGTTCAGCAATGATACAGATGGGAGTCGACGATTATTTTTACTGTATCTCATTAATCGATGATGATATACGGTCTTCGTCTCCCTCAAAGTATTGTCAAGGCCTGCTTACAGAGCTTTGTTCATGGAGACATCTCCCACGGTGATCCTCACATCTTTGTCCAAAAACTGTTCTTCAACTCTCCAGTGGCACGTTCGACATATCTGGTGAGCACCACATGAAGATGGAGAACAGAGATTCTGGGCTCGTTATTTAATACACGCGACGGAGGAAATGCGTGAAGACATTGTGTTACACAAAATCATCACGGGAGCAGTTACCATCATGGCGATTCAGTGAGCTGGGCAGCGCTGCCTGCTGTAAGGTAAACCGAATGCTGTTTTAGGCCTGAAGCTGTTTACAGAAAGCGAGCCTCGCATCCTGCAGGAAGAAGAGAACAGGAAGTCATGTCTCAGGGCTTAGCTGTTTCTCTGACGCTTTTTCATGATTCAAATGACGGTCTTGTGACTGTGGGAGGGAGCTGCTCTCGGAACCCAGTCGGGATTCGAACCCGCAGGTCATGAGGCAGCAGCACATCTTTGTTCTCAAGCCTTGAGGACCAAAGATAACAAAACACCATCACAAACCAAGAGCCTCAAGAGGACATCAGTCACAGTAATGAGTACACGTAGAAATCTATCATATCTATCAATAGAGACGCCACAAACAGGTTTATTGATCGGATTCCACAATTCTCAATATCTTCCTCAGATTCAGCCTGGACATGTACGAGGACGTTCTTTCGACAGCCTCTAAAGAACCAGAGGGTCACGCAACAATAACACAAGCCAGCAGTAGCCCGGGACCCACCCTGCACTCCGGGTGAGCCAAGACCATGTTTTTGCATGGTGGGGGCCGCGAACAGGGTGGACACCTAGCAGGGTATGGGGTCCGAGGGAGGCTGCCATGTGGCCATCAAGGTGTCACGTGACAGGAGGTGTCCGTAATCACCTTTCAGGGAGCACTCCTTTTTTTGTAGACTGATTCCGGATCCAATACCCCTCAGGAGTTGGGTATTGGATCAAAAACCTAGCGTGAGGCAATTAATGTTTACTCACAGCTCAGTTATATCCGCCTCAATTCAGAAAATGGGAATACAGAGCGCTTCACGGAAGGCCTTCCATTTTCCGTTGCGCAAGGTAAACTCGGTGGAAGTCGCCACTGATGAAATCGGCCTGCTTCGATGAAATTGCCGGTCCCCTCCCAGGGGGGGCCGCAGCACCGTTGCCGGGTTTTACATGTGCTTCCTGAGGGTGCTCTGCTCACGCGGAGCGCTTAACTTCTGGGTCCCCAGGCAGCCACATTATCGCCATCGGCCCAAGCAACGTACATCCATCCAGAGAATATGCAGCGTGTGAGGAGAAGGGAAGCGCACTTTTATTTCAGAACCTACCTAAAAAAAGACCCCCTCGTGATCCCCCTCGTATATCTACTATTTTCCATGCTTAAAAAAATCATGGGAATACTGTGAAATCAGTACAATTCAGGCTTCAGGGGAGGGGGGTCAGTCCTCACTTTCAGTTTATCTTTGCCCAAGTTTGACATTTTTTCATATACTGTACGTTAGAGTTTTTTTCCCCCCCCTCTTTGCCTACATTTCGTCAATCACAGAAGACGAGACTAACTAGCGTTGTGAGCACTGAGCGAGTCCCTGTGTGGCCGTTTGAGAGAGTCGTGGATGTCGTAATGCAGCGGCAACACCGCCGGTCACAAGTGACTGCGGCACGCTGGGCACGGGGCCCAGACGAACGGAGAGGGATTAGCGAGGGTACGAGGCTGCATTTTCAGGAAGAAAAAAAAAAAAAGCTGTAATCTCCCAACACCCACACCAATTACCATCTATTACATCAACCGGCTTCACCCAAATCAAAATGGTTTCTTTCCGTAATAAATCTGCCGAAACACGCCTGTGCCCCGGCGGTGGCACACGACCCACGGCAAAATTGAAAATGTTACCTCTATTTCATCAAATAATAGGAGCGTTTATTTAAATAAAGGCGTTCTGTCCTGGGCAGAACCTCCGGCTGGCAGTCCTTTGTGGATTTTTCTATTAAGTTGGCCCATTACTGCTTCTGTCTGGCCTCCTCACATTGGTCACATGGCCACACCTTTCTAACCTTTTATAGATGCCGGGAGCAAAGTCACTCCCGCCTTCCTAGCCCCCTCTAACCAATCACCTCTTTCCCCTATTAATTGGAACTGTTTACAGGAGCTGGTAAGAAAGAACAGGGGAGGGGAAAACAAAGCAGGCTAATATCTTTGACCTGTAGTAAGGGTGGGGGAGCGGTGGGGGGTGCTAGGCAGGGCCAGGTGAGGGGACTGCGTTTCCATCGTCTTTGACAGCATGCAAAGCCCATTAGTCCATCGGAGGCCAACATCTCATCTTGTTATTGTGAACTGATGCAATAAGAAAGCAATGACTGCCACGCCCCTCCCCACCCGCCTGAACGGCGTGCCGGGTGACAGCGGGACGCGGACAGCCCCTCTGCTGTGCTAAGGGAAGCTGCGGTGGGCCATGGACCCACCCCCACGGTGCTTCACGGGAGTCCAAGAGGCCCCCTTTTCTAATTAGGGAGTGCCGATGTGTCTCCGGGCTGTCTCCGGGGTCGTGCACCGCCGTGCTGGGGGTAATTTGAGGCCATACTGCCAGGACGGCGATTACATCCGTCAGTTTGGATGATGAGTGGAGGCAAGTTGGCGAAGCAGAGGGGCGAGTGACAACAGCATCGTGTAAAATCAATCAGTCGCACCGGGGAAGCCATTCCCCAGGGATGTGAAAGGCTGGGGTGGCTCCACTGCCGGGAGCGCCGAAGACTTGGTTCAGGGGTCAATGACGATCACCACAAGGGCTTGTGTACGGGCACTAAAGGCTACAGGAAGCTGGTTAAGGCCCCAGCACCATCCTACAAAACAACCCAATTGGGTTAGGTGTGTTTACTCAATAATTCCGGTGACTGCGGACTAGTTTGTCAACCTGGTCGGCTGTATCTCACGAGGCCCCAACGAGTACCAAGAAAGCCAAACATAATGCTACAGCCCAGAAACAACACGGATTTGTATCTTGGACCACTCCGACTTGTTGTAGGATTCAGAGGTACATCACAGCTGTGGCTAAACTCGGAAAGCTCTTTTAGCGAAGTGACCGTTTGTACTTGTGAATGAAAGACAGGTTGGCCTGGCCAAGGATCTTAGGTCCTCAGTTGGCCCGTCCAGTGATCTCGGCGCAGTAACCTAAGTGCTTTTCCTGGAGTCCGACGTGACCTGACTCTGCCAGGTGATGGATGAGTTGCTTGCATTGTTCCGATGCTTTCATTAACAAAGGGCCTCCGGGAGGCAGAGAGAGGTGTTCGAGAGCCATACCATGCAATAAAAAAATATATAAAAATACGGCAGGACAACGGACTAGCCAAGAAGGTGACTTCATTCGGCTGAAAGGGCTGCTGCGCCATAAAACCTCAGTGTCAGCAAGTTCCCTCCAAAAAACGTGGCTTCTGAAAGAGGTCAAGAGCGCAAACCACTGCAAACACTCCCTCAGCCTTTCATTATCACAACGGGATTTTCTAGATGCAAGTATCATGTATATTCTTAGTCAAGCCAGCACTGAAAACAAAACGTAACACACGTATGGTACATTAATGTAATACATGAAAGCACAGTAACGTAACTCACAGATGGTACATTTTTGAATGATCCTGACAGATAGAATAAGCCGATTTGGCTGGATTTTTTGTGATTTCTTGAGAGGTTACAGTTCATATCTGATCAACATTTATTTTTGTCCAAATCAAACATAAGCCATGAATGAAACATTGTAGTAATTACGAATCCCACCTAAAATATGGAACGGGAAGGTCAGAACTTGGACAGGAGTCCACAGGGCATGGCCAATACAGGGTCAGGCAGAAGCTTCCGCAGTCACGTTTTTCGAGCCTGTCCGATGGCCTGCAATCTGAAGGCACATGCTTCGAAAGCCTGGACCCCTGCCAGCCTGGCTTCTGGCCGCAAAAACAATGTTGGACTTGCTGTCCCCTCCTTGTTATGGGTTGATAATTGATAATTGTTTTTAAGAGAAGGTGGTCCATCCCCACCCTGATTACTCCTGGCTGTAGTCTCACTGAGGCCTTCTCATTCCGCTACACCTTTGTGAGGCATTATGGGGCCCCCGGTGGGGAGTATTAGTAAAGACTATCACTACTCCCTGATAGACCCGCACCTTGTTAACGGAGGAGATCCATGATGGGGGTGGGGGACAACCTGGAGGAATCAGCTCCAGATTGGGCTGTATCCATCAAAGAATCTGTGAGAATGTCCTGGCAGAGACAGAAAAAGAATAAGTAAATATAACAGTAAAAAACAAAGGGAAATATGGTAGCCTGGATCCCCCATGACTAACCTGATTAAAAGTGTCAGCAGCTCCAGACAGCCTCAGATAAAGAGGGTGGCAACAGGGCTCTGGGAGATTATCTCCACATTCGACGGGGGGACCATCAGCGGGAGAGAGAGTGTGAATTAGGAGGTGGCGTTTTGTCGACTCTTGGTTTGGGGGGGGATCTCACTGCTCATCTGACACGATGCTCCCGCGACCTCACAGGAATGGCTGGACAAACTGTCACAGGCAGTCCATCCTGCCCCAACAGTCTGTGGGGGGGGCATTTAAAACACACCTCAGCAATATGGTTAACATGACTTTAGAAATGCGTGTGAGCTATATCGTAAAATTGTGAAGTGCTATCTTCACGGAAAAGAACCGACGTGGAAGACCGTCCTCTCTGTTTTATGACCGAATCGAGACGGCGGGTGCTGAGAGCAGGGTTCTGATTGTGACAATCCACAAAACAACGTTCAGAAATGATTTTCCGTCCATTTACGGCTTATTTAAAGGGCCAGAGCGACTCAGTAAGTCTTCACGTCCTATGGCAGCAGCCACGCAGCCATCGTTACTCTCAAGAATAAAGTGCAGCATTAAAGAAACGACATTAAGACACAAAATGGTCTCTGCAAACGCTCAGGCGCCTCTCAGAATCAAGTAGCCAATCTTCCGTTTTATGTGAATGCTGATGAAAACAAAAGGGTGAAGGCTTTTGGCATATTTACATGGTACATGGTATATTTTCCCCTTAAAGACATCATTTAAAGTTTGATTTCTTCCGTCAACAAGGCCACTAACCTCCTCGATCAATACTGCCGACCAGTACATACCTCTATAAAGCTGTCACATACAAATTGAACTGTCTGGAAACATTCTCATCTGTAATTTAATGTGGCACACGATGTGTTGTGTTAATTCAGGCACATTCCCTTTGAGTAGTGCTGCTTTGCTTAAACATCTGTTGGCCAAATCTAATTAGATCTATATCTGACTCAAATATGAATTTATTTCAGTGCTGCATAAAATATACAACCAAATAATCCTGAGAGTCATGGTTTTTATGAGTACATTAGGAAAGCATAGCTGTTAAAACAAATAGCGGAAATAGCCAAATTTATATATATCTAAAAATTGACGTGATACTCTCCGACCAAGAGACCCCAAAAACACCCTCGCATTCCTGGAGGTCACGTTAAACCAGCCAAAATCTCGTCCAGGGCCCAACATGGACATGCATGCGAGGTCAAACCACCTCCTCAATGCGTCAAGCCGTCGCTTCAGGGAGGTGGATGAAAAAGATGGCTGGTCTTTCCAAAGCACGCACTCCCATCCTGTAAGTTGCCTGGACGTCAGGCTTCACCCAGGATGAAGAGACTCCAACAAGAGCAGTTAACTGTTTTTAAACAAAATGGACAGGAATTCGTGGCAGCTTTAACGAGAGAAGCAATCACAACATAGTTGAAATTAAAATAAAAGGCAAAATGAAGGCATCCGGTAATCAGCAGAGGAGACCTGCCTGTCGATCAAAGTAGCCGTCAGCAGACAGAAAACGACTGCTCGAATGTATGGAGAACGGCCATGTGATAAACACCGGCCTCAAAGCTGTCAGTTTAACTGCTGGCTTCTCTTGCACCTGGCACTCGAGACCCCCCCCCCCATACAATGCAGAAACAGTTCATAACAGACTCCTGTCTCTCAAAAAGGAATAAAAATATGGAGTGGGGACTCCATTCGATTTCACCCTGACCTTTTTTTGCTAAAAGAAAACGTTTTAAAAGCCGTGAGTCAATTTTAGGCACCTTCTTGTGATATGAAGCGTTTTTGAAAAAATGAGCAAAATCACGCCGGTTAAAAAAACCTCATCTTGTATAAAATGCCATCAGCAGCACACGTGTCGTTCAGATCATGACTTAAAAAAAAAAAACAACAACAAACACTAAGGCAGTGTTGGCCTTTGTTAAGTTGAACGAAATTCCCTGTGAATGTCAGAGGATACGCATGTTCTTTAACAAAGCGTTTAAGTCTTTACTTTCTTAACGACATCCGCTAACGATGAAGCCCGTCATCCCAAGGAGAAGAAAGGTGAACTCCCCAAAGCGTGAATTAGCGCTGCGACGTTCCAGCTGGGATGTCCTTCATCCCCTTGAAGAGACCTGGCAAAGCTCAGGATGCTATCCAGTGGCGTACAGGAAGCCCGTGCTACCACGACAGAGGGGCGTCAACAAACTGGCGTCCGGCGGGCCTTGTCCAAATGGGCAGCCTCAGCCTCTTTATTATTACCGTCCGTAAGTAAATAAATAAATTACCCCCAGATTAATTAAACATTTTTCTTGCAAGAATCTGTTTTCATTCTTAACCCCATAGGAGACAAACAGCTTGAAATCACTTTGACAGCCTGTGGTTCTGCGGTTCTGTGGTTCTGTGCCACGTACCACAGGGGATTTTAATTTCAACCTGTGAAATCGTAATTGCTTCTCTAGAAAGAACCAAAGGATTGTGGGTAACCATCATTGTAAAACTGGGTGTCAAAGCTGCCATATCAGATCAGATTCTTTTCCCGCTTTAGCAGCTTCTGTTCCCGGATCAGTTCTCTTCTCTGTGTGAAAGGCAGTCTGAGATTTGACACTAAATTAACTGGAGCTGTCAGGAGATTGTAACAAGAAGGAGGAGCAACGTGCACGACAAAATACGATGGAAATCTTCTCTGGCTACACTTTAAGTTGTATCTTCTCTCTCTCAGCCCATTTCTATTAGTTACGTTTTTCCCCTTCGCGGTGAGGTGGCTACATAAATAACTTTAATTGCATTTTGATGGTTTGAGCCATCGACTCAGCAGCTTGTCACCATGCACCAGAACACGCAGCCGAAACGGTTTTCGGAGGCAAAAGTCGAGTGGCGGCTAATTAGCGACGATGACGCAAAATCATAACTCACTCCGGGCTGTCAGCAGACCTCCGCCGAGGCCTCTTCGGGATGACAGCCGTGTTTACCCCCTGTCGGTGTGTGTGTGGGGGGCTCGCCTCGTTTGATAGCGACACCCACTGAAAAGAGCACCTTTCATGGAGGATACTGAAGTCTGGAGGGTGGAGTTTTGGCAGGAGGAGGTGGGAGGGGCACTCCCTCAATTACTCCAGGGTCTCAACCAGAAGGGCTGGCAGGCACCCTTCAACGCTGGTTGGATCAAGTAGATCCCCCGCCGAGGCCGGTAATTGGCAGGGACAAACGTATGCTGGGGGGGGGGCTCTCCGGGAGGCGGATGCACATCACATCGCGACAGTGGGCGAGGCCCCAAAGAAGGGGGGGGGGGGGGGCGTCACCACAAGGGCTGTCCGTCCGTGTGGCCCAATCCTGTGATCTTACCTCTAGGGGCAGAGCTGCCTGTGGGAGTAAAAATCAAATAGCATCTCCTCTATGAGGAATAAAGGCATAGAGTACCAGGATCTAATGACTGTAAGACGGAGGCCGTTTATGTACGATTTTAAGTGAGAGTGTAAGCCTTAGAGATGCAGCCATTTTAATAGTTATAGGTCCCTGACTTCAGTTAATCCCTATAATAGTGCTTTTCCGTTAATAACCGCAATTCCGCTGGTATCTCCAGATTTACCAGGAAGCCACAGACAGAAGCGGTCAGTGTACACACGAGACTACATTTAAACAAAAAGAAAAGCAACACGCAAAGCGCCCTGCGCTGCATTTTGTCACATTTTAATTTCATACCTCATTTATTTCCTCGCAATGCCATCGCAGCACGCCAGCAGACTGCTTGTGATTCCCCCATGCAGCCAGTCCTCGGGTTTGAATCGGACACAAAGCTGTAAACGTGTTCTGGATGAGGCATAATTAGACAGCCGCGTTACCTCGGTGACTGTCTAAACCCCTGCATCGGGTACTTTGGCTCTCTGTTACTCAGAATATTTCTTGGGAACAAAATGTTTGGCAAACGTAACATGACAGTTATTACGGCAAACTCCGGGGGTCAACAGGAGTCATGCTGTTTGGATCTAGAGCAGGGTCCTTCGCTTCAGGGACAGGCTAAAGCGATACAAAACGTTTCCAAAAGCATGGAGGGCAAACGATACGTCAAGTTGTGGAATGATACAGTGAGAAGCACCCAAACGACCGGAGGGTCTGGTAAACAATTCTTGGACAAAGAACAGGGGCACCAATTTGCCCAAATGCATGACGTGTAAGTCGTCCGGGCCGTAGGCACGTCTAGGCTTTTCCAGATCTTTCTGCTACGCCAGGGCTTCTTTCTGCGTGCCGTGAAGGAGAATGTTTTACTGATGACCCAGGCAGCTGATAACTAGTTATGACCCAGTTCTGCTATACTAACTCGCTGTGTTGATCTCTGCCCTTGTCATTGCGGTCTGTTTCCTGACCTCTTCTCACGTTTCATTTTTCAAATGACAGTTTCAGAAATAAAAAAAATAACAACCGCGAGAATGACATTTGTGGCAAACCAAGAACTCCCCTTAGAGTCAAGGTTTCATTTCCATTCTTCAATTGACGAGGACTAACAGAAGCAATCTTGCGGCCCCAACGCTAACTCCCAGCGTGAATAAGGAGAGAATCTCCATAATAAATCAAGAGTGCGCACTAAGAAAGCACGTCTGATTAAATTACACTCTGCCTTCAATTTGCAGGTTAGGGTTTGTACAAAGAGGATCTGGCAAAACAAATCAGGGATGTTTGAATGGACTCTCGATGGCGGCGAAGATCGGATTGCGACGACTGATTGTCTATTGTTAGCAGACTCCGAATGAAAGAAATGGGACTAATAAGACTTGAAGGCTAAGGATTTCATGACCAGACTGTGTGTACACACACACACGCACACACACACAAAACCACAGCAAATGTTTAAGTGTCAACAGCCATCTTCCCAAATCATTTGGTTGCAGAAGGACTGCAGCATTAGAGATGGCGTTTCTCACACATTTAGGGGCATGTTCTGTTTATTAGTGACTGGCAAAGGAACACATTTCCAGTGGAGCAACATCATTCACCAAGCCTGCGGACTGGACAAAAAGATTAGCATGTTCAGCTCCCTCATTATTCTTTTTGGTCACGTCCTGCTGACTGATCGCATAATGGCACTCAGACCCACTAAAGATTTAAGCCAAAAGTGGATATTTACAGAGTAAATGCTTAGCAAAACAAACCGCTCACATATACAATACAAGCCATAAACGTCTATGTCAAATCTAACATTCTCAAAAATTGTTATTCATTCAAGAAATACGATTTTTAGAAGCTTTTTCAGACAGCATGTCCCAAAACCACACAATTCCCAAAGGAACAGCAAAAGATGTCACAGGCCAGCATCGTGTGGGGAGGGGGGGTTGTGATGTTCAACCGAAGTTCCCAGCCGGCGAGGGGAACAGGCTCGGTGTCGTGCCAGCCTGTGGCTGGAGGGATGACGCGGCGAGGCGGGTGGTCCCGACGACACGTATCGAAAGGTTCGACATGCAGCCAGTTGCTCACATATGGCCACTGTCGGTGTGTGTGTGTGTGTGTGTGTGTGTGTGTGTGTGTGTGTGGGGGGGGTGGGGGGGGTGGTGGGGGTGGTGGTTGGCTGCGTATGTTTTTTGGGGCGGATCTTTGGTCGGTGTGTTTTTATACAGAGCAGA
>JAACJT020000110.1:3183783-3196844 GCA_009936485.2 Gymnarchus niloticus | reverse complement strand
GACTCCATGGACCACAGCACGCCAGGCCGCCCTGTCCTCCACCGCCTCTCGGAGCCTGCCCAAACTCATGTTCATTACTTCCACCACACCTTCCACTGCCCTCCCCTCTTCCTTTTGCCTTCAACCTTTCCCAACATTAGCACCTTCTCCAGTGACTTCTCCAGTGAGGATTAGGGGAGCCTGGTTCCTGGTCGGTAGGCTAGTTTGCCGGTGAAAGAGCTGACTCTACTTCCCAGTACAGCTGGATCCCCAGGCTTCCGGGCCAGGATATCCAACTCATTTCCCCATGTTACCAAGGAGCCCAGTTACCGCCAAGTAACGGAGGACTGGGTCTAGCAGCTCTGTAGCTGTGAAGACCCGCCCCTTCCTGTCCAGGTAGCAGCATCTCATTCCAGAGGAAGCTCCGCCTTTCAAACAGATGCCAGGACAGTCAAGCATTACCCAGAATGCCTCAAGACCTAACATTTCCTACTTTCAAATTCAGAAATACTCTGAAATATCCGACCTGTACTCCATGGCTTTGGTACCTGCAAGTTTTTTTTAACATATCACATCAAAGTGAATTCCATATTGCACCGACCACGTGTTCATCGGGAATCTCCTGCCACAAACATGCATCGACACGTGGGACGCAGAGGAATGCAGGACGACGGCTACCGGTGGGATTCAAACACCCAAGGGAGTCGGTGAATTTCCGAAAGGGGGGTTTCCACTGCATAAATCTACACAGACTGTAAGTAAGCAAAGGCAGCTGTACAGCAAATCACGACTGAGGCTGTGTAGACCGGAATGAACCCCCCCCCAAATGCTAATCCCTTCCAAATCCCCCACAAAGCTGCCCCAAACCATATCTCCATGACATTTCCACCCAATACCGTCTCTCGATCAATCAGCGCTGAAAGGACCCTCCTCCTTGGCCCAATCTTGAGAACGTGCCTTTCCAGCACACCTGCCCTCAGAGGCACGCTGTACACGAAAAGGCGTTTCGCCAGCCCCCCTGGCACACACCCCTGCCCCAGCACCCTGGCCGCGAGTCTGCGGGGGCCAGGATGACCTCAGCCGCCAACAGCAGTTTGAAGGTAGACTGGCATATGATCCATTTCTGCCTGGCGTCAATATCTCAGAAAGTGGTACCTGCATCACCAGTCCTTCTCATGCCCCGCTACAGTGAACCAAACAAGCCAGACATCCAAAAACAGCATGTGATTCGCTGATGATTAATTACCATTCTAACTGGCCTGGCAGATACGATGACAAGGAATATGTCATCCTTTTATCTGTCACCACTGCAGAGACATCACATACTTCCCTCTCTACTGCGATGGTGATACAGTCCAAATCCACCAGCTCACGGGTCGGACGCTCTGACGTTCGAGATGTCGTACCAGATACGACACGGGCTGCCTGAGGTGCCCGACGAAATGTGGCAAACAATCCTTTCTTAAGGTACAGGGGGACCGCAGCACACCATCACGCACATGGAAACAGGCTCTGGGAAGCAGTTAAACTCAGGTCAGCCAGGGGGCTTTTAATAATAAAGGTGTTTTCTTACACAACCTCGCCATTTCTCACGCTTTGGGGCCATGAAAACGCGTCACCGCTAACGTAGCGATTGATAATTTTGCCTTGGCGGTCTGATTACTGCCAAAATGACCCACTAATGAGACTTTAGTATTTCGAGGAAAATAAAAATGCATCAAATAACGCAACCGCACGGCAACAAACGGTAAGGATTGCATCTTGAAATGTCACATTCAACCAAAAAAAAAAAAAAAAGGAGGGAAAGAAAGGGACAGAAAAGGAAGGAAGCAATCAGATTAAAAATAAACATGAGGTGTAGAAGCGGGGCTTGAAGCCAGGGGAGGGAGCGGTTCGGCAGGCAGACCGCGGGCTGGGCGCCAGCGTGGCGGCCGATTCGCCGTCTTCGGGCAGCAACCGGCTGCGCGTCTCCGCGGAACTGTCAGTCTGCATGATGCAAAGGGTCAGCAATCGCACACCGGTGGGGCGGGGGAACTCAGAGCGGCGGGCTTAGCAATTAGTCGGCCCGCCAATGTAATCCTCTATTCCAGGTGTTTGTGGGGTCGAAGGCGGGTAATAAAGCATCATCGGCCATCGGGGAAAAACAGGTGGCCCCGGGGTCAGTGGGGAGCACCCAGTAAGACCACTCTTGATGGCCATCTGATATTTTTACTTATTTACGCCCCCCCCCACCACTGTCGCGGTGTGTTGTTGACATATGTAACTCCGCCCCCCCGTTTCCACCGAGGGCTGGCACCCCCCCCCAGTACCCTGCCGCCTCGGAAAAGACCTTGAAAAGAATAAACAGTCAGAAAGGAATAAATTAGAGGAAGATGGGGCTGGGCGGTTTGACGTGGCAGGCGAGGAGGCCTTTTCATTTGTCAATGCCAAATGAAGTATGCTGCTCCCCAGCCCCCCCCCCCCCTTCCCTCCTCTCTCCAAAATCTTCCTTCAAAGTCAACAGTTTGAAAAGGGTTGAGTATTCCAAGGTGTACTTGCTGTAGCAGAATGCAGGATACATACATTTGTTAGGGTGCTCGCCACCTTCCTCCCCCGATTTGCAGGGCCCACCGCCAGAGCGCGGATTCTGTAATGAGCCCCCCGACTCGACACAATGGGCAAAGCGCTTTTACTTATCAAGGTGACTGTGGAGGCGAAGGGGTGGGGGGGACTCTTCAGAAGCTCCCCACCTCAAAGCTAAACCCTTTTCATCAGAAGAGGCAGAAAATAAATGAATAAAGCACGTTTTCTACCCGCGATGAGGCTGGTAAACACAGATATCGAAAATCTCACAAAAAAAAAAAAAGGTGTACAATGTTAATATTGTAAGATGATGTCACCTTCTGGGCCGTTTCATAACTCTTGGCTACTGCTTTCTTCTATCGAGCTGCCCCCCCCACGCTTTTTTAAATATATAATGATATTGTGCTCATCCATCAAGTTTACAAAAAGAAATGAGTGGAACCCATCCTCAGTGTGGCTCCGGCGAAACCTGGAAGCGTAGCGTGTGGCATGAGCCAAAGCATGCAGACGGACTCCTGGTGAGAATCGCACTGTGACAGATGGATACCAACCCGCGGCCGTGCCGGCAGAACAGGTCACGGGATGACCTTCCACGACCCCGGATGTGGTTGTGTTAAGCACACTAACTGAACGGGAACTGGTAAAGATCCAAGACACAAGAATCGTCTCGATTTGCTAGAATGAAGCTCAGGGCGCACAGAAAACGCCTTACGGTTTTCTGTCGGCACATGGCGATTTACCATTTTGTTCTGCTTAAAAGCGATTTTGAAAATTAAAGTTTGACAAGCTCCAGAGGGTCAGCAATTTACACCTCGTCATTTAAACTGTCCATCCCCCCCAAACATCACACTCCTGTGAAACCCTGAGGGGGAGAAAACTTCCTGACACACGCCTCTTCTGCTGGAAAAATCACCGACGGTCATAATTCACTCACCGGGGACGTCTTTATGACTTCCAGATGATTCCCAACTCGGCGGAGTTCCCTTTCATCTCCAGGGTAATTTCGTTTACACGATCGCCAGCGAGAGCGATATTACTTTACGATCACGAATTAGCCGCGAACCAGAGATGAAGACGCTCGTCGTCCGCCAAAGAAAACGCCGAGGCTCGGGGTCCCGGGTAACAGGGCGCGGTGACGGTAGATTTAAGAGGTGCACATGGCACTCGGCCTGACACCATGCAAATCCATGGAGTAAAGACATGCCCAAAATATGGAACTGCGGGGCCCGACACAGCTAAAGACGTGTGTGCACTCCGAACTTAAATATAATATCATGCATTTAACGATTTGCGGTCATAAGCGCTATGTTGACATCGCCTGTCATCCCATTTTGGGATTTGGCTCATAGGTAGGGTCATTCCCTAAGGCTCCTCAATGATCAGGCTTCATTCGCCAGGCTTATCACGAGGCCGCCACGGTTTCACGATGTTTTTGGGTGGGGTTCGGCATTCCATTGCATGGGGGACGGGCACGCAGTGTGACAGACCACGGGGCAGGGTGCCCGTTAACGGTACCCGGGGCCGTTCGCGGTTAAAGGTGTGTTCAAACAGACCCCCCACGTAGTCTTTACATGGAGTGACTCTAATACTAGACCTCACTTCATTTCACACCCAAGCAAGATTAACTTTGCTTACTAACCTGCTGGTGGTGAAAACGTTGGATTTACAACAACCAAATTTCACCAGTGACTCGGCGGTAAGCCGTACAAATAAAATAACACACAGGTAACATAAAAACACATTTGTAATACAAATACAGACATGTGTGTTAAAGCAAAGACCTCAAAAAGAGAGGGAGGAATCTCAGCGGCAGTAGTGATTGTAAGGAGCCACGGGCTCGAACCAAAACACACCAGAAAAAAGCAGAGAATCTCTGAGGAGGCTGTTCTGCGGCCCCGTCATAGCAGTCTTACCGTATACCCCAGTCACTGGGTCTTTGGGCCCAGGACGGTGGCTAAGCTGATCAGGGCAGTTCTGACAGCATCTGACTGCATAACGCCAGCCAACGACCTACCGCATCACCATCAGAAATCGCTCTTAACACGCGCATGAAAACATTTACGCGGTCGAGCTCTCAGCCGCAGCTTGGGCGAATGCAGATGCTGAATATGCATAATTAATTATAATTCTCCGTCAAAAGCGGGTGCTGGTAACATTTTTTAAAGCATCCATTTGAAGTTAAAATACACGGCACTCCTGTATCCCGACAGACGAGGGAATTTCACATTAACTGGATGATGGCTGAGAGGCTCCAGCTTAAATTTGTAAGCCGTCAGCTGAGTCAGTAAAGTGTGGTCTTGTTACGGGAATTTTTAAAGTTTGTCATAATTTATTATAGGAGATATAGGGGGGATATAGTGACAACTGCTCAATAAATTACGAGAAGCCAACCCTGCAGTGATCATCACACCTGTACCCCCCCAGAAGAACAAACTTCCATATTGCCTGCGAGATGACATGCAAGGTTCCCACCGATAACCTCACTCATAAACGACATTTCGTACAATCCATATCCCAGGTGCAGGTGGACTTTAAAGGATAAGAAAAAGTTTATTCGAAGACCGACAGATTTTGATGACAAAATATTTCAGAGCTGTCATGTTCCCTTTCACATATTCCAAACTTTATTTTTGTTAAAAAGTTTCAACGACGTGTATTGTGCAGAATTTCCATTCTGCTGATTAATTCTCTTTCCAAACAAATAATGAGTGGTAGAAATTGCTCCACAACCCTCCACCCCCTATTAGAGAAGACGCCACACTGGACGAGACGCACAAACAGAGAGGCGAGGCTTTAACGCTGCGTGTCTTTCATCTGAGATTCCAGATCCTCCCCCACACCCCCATATCAAAGAGCCGCCGGTGACACGGAAAACGGCACAAAAACGAGGAGCCATTTATTAAGCAAACATCTGTCCTGAAGCCACACTCGGTCTTATTACACCCAGCGGTCAAGGGTGCATCTCCATTTCCTGAGCGATTAAAAAAAAAAACAAAAACAGTCCTAATACTGTGGGCACATTATTAATAGCAATCAGAGGGCCCGACAGAAGAGCGAGTGTTCGCGATGAGCAATTTGGAAATTATATGGCCGGATAGACTGTCACTATTTTTCTCCCATATGTTAATCGGCATCCCCGGGTTATTTTTCACAGGGCCACCTAAGAACATTTGTACTGGAGGGAAGGACATCAAATGATGCTCAGAAATGTGATACACATTTTAATTTCACACTCCATGAGCTTTTACAGCCTGCCTCGGTACAACATTAATATACATGTTAAAAAAACCGTCCACTGGGCACCACACGCTGACTGCTGCACAAAGCGGCGGAGGACTCACGTGGAATTTCTGCGTTTAAGTGGCACGATCGCACTTCCGAGTGTTGATGCCGTCACCCTCTCGTCACCGTGGCTCGGGAGTCGGGGGCTGTGGGGTGAACTTACTACCGAATTTTAATACCTGCACTCCACTCGTCTCAAACGCGTCGCCGAGTCGCTGTTTTGACCTTTTCCGTCCTGTAATGATTACACTTCATCAGCGAAGAGGCGGGCTCCACAAATGACCCTGCCTGCGTGCCGTTTCACGGAAAAGCGGCTTAATGGGCTGTAAATGAGATGTCGGGGGCGATCTCTCCACCAGCCTCGAAGTTACCCGTTTCAGCAGTTAACCAGCTACAGCCCGTCGCTAATTACTGGACTATTAAGAAAAACTTAATTAAAAGGCTTCATTTTTTTCGACTGCTAGTTGATCACCATGGTTGGTATTTTTGGGGCTTTATGGACAAAAATCGCTGGCTTTTTTGTTAGTGGCAAACACGCGGCGAGACACGCCGGTCAGACGCACCACACGATGTGCTAAGCAGGCAGCGCTCCGGGAACCTCGGCCTTCTGCGGTTCCATTTTCCATGGCACACCAGTGAGACCGTTCTCTGGAAAAGCTTCGGAGGCCTGTGGACATCTAACGTCACTACCACAGAGCTTGGGCTGATTGGACAAAAATACAAACACGAGCTCCACCGTGCCAACCCTCGCCAAGAAAGTCTGTGAAAAGCAGCTCCGCTCGGAGGAACGCGACCTCGGACCATTGAGCACGGGGATGCCATGCACGTACGGAATGCATAGCTGCATTTCAAAACAATTTATCTGGCAATTAGTGACACGGTAAGATTTTTAGTCAAGGCTTCATGACGGCATGACCGATCAGTGTCGTTCTGAACCATCTTCCCAAGATGCACTTCTCTGTACAGGATGTTCTCATTTACCGACTGCAGAAAGCCAGTAACTTGAATGCAGATCATAATTAACTATAAATAACCGCTCGATGTTCTGTGCCACAGGAAGCGATCCAACAGGATCGCTGCCACCGATAAATATAACCAATAAATATAACCAATAAATATAACCAAGGTTTCATGCACAAAGGTTACTCTAACACCTAGCTGGATTTTCACAGAAAACCTGTAATGCCATTGGTTACTCACGCTGAGCGCACGGTGTGTGTAGTTAAGCCTTCTGCCTTAAGAAGACGGTGAGAAGTTATCTGAGAATCTCACGTATAAATAATACGAATAAATTCAACAGGGCCATCCGCATGTTTACATTTTCCTAACTTGGGGAATTCTGCCCCGGCGAATGAAATAACAGGAAAGATCAACTTGAATTTACTGTCTTGGTGTAATAACCCATAGCCATGGGTTCCTAGAACACCAGCTGCAGTGTGGCTGCCGATGAAAATGAGGCCTTTGGCCTGCTGTCTTGGTGACTGTAGAGGTGAGCAAATCTCAAGGCGATGCCAAGCAATGCCCATTAAACCGAACACTGACCACATGGGACATTTAGTGTCGGAGTTCACACAGGCCCTACTTCAGTAAGTCTAGCCTTGCCTTGCAGTACTCATTCAGAGTGGCCTGGAGAGATAAGCAAGTCAGCTCTGAAGGTCCTACCTAAACACCCCCTAGAAAATCAGAGTAGGCCCACATCCGACATCGAGGAACACACAGGCATAGATGATTTGGTTTTGGTGGAACAAAGAGGCCAGTTACATTTTAATGCTGTTTGGAAATGCAGGAATACCTGATTCAAAGCTGGAATGGAACACAACAACTCAGCCGCTCCTTGATGTGGTTCTCTGCTGTCACTAATAAAGCCATTAGCATGATTTTGCAATGGGAAAAAAAGACAGAAAGAAGAGCTAGCTTATTGTTGCCAGTCACTCTATGACCCTGAGGGACATTTCCAGAAAGTTACTCACCTGTGTTAGCCCGGACACCTCGCCTAACTTCAGAGGTGGAGCGATGGAAGGGGTCAACACCTCAGAGGCCTCCACGGGTTTGCCTTTCATGAAGTGCTTCCCAGTTTCGTAGATGTCCACTTCGATCATCTTACCCTTAAACTCCGGGTTTTTCGGAACCAGGACCTGTTCACGCAAGAGCAGGAAATAAACTACGTGAAGCATTCCGCGAGAGACAGAACAACCGAGCTTGGCGAAAGTGCTCAGCAGAAACCTGCAGAGACAAATCCCACAAATCAGGTCACAAACAAGCAAGTGTTCTGTGCTGCAAACACTGGGTGCCTCTGGGAAAAAAAAAACGGCAGCGGACAGGAGGATGGAATATCGACACCGCTGTGTGAAAAGTTCTGATTGCTCCCTGGAAGGCCGTAGGTTAAAGAGCAAGTTTCGACGGTATTCAGGGTCCATGGCATCTGGAAAACACCATTGATTTCCAGATGTCGGCCGTGATAGGAGAGCGCCGTTAAGTCGATGGAAATCAATGGCACTGAGTTGCTGATTTCTGGGACAAATTAGGAAAGCCAGTCAACTGAATTCTCAGATCTTCTAGGCCATGAGGCTAGTCAATTGTGGTGAAGTGTCACGTGACCATCTCAGTGATACCGCGAACGCAGAAAGGCATCGATTGCCCGCGTCGGCCCTCGAGCTGGCGTAAAGCCTTTCTCCTCAGATGAGCACAAAGCTGCCACGTGGTGCACGGCACCCATAAACGGTTTACGATGTCTTCAAGCTGGAAGTCGACGACGCTTGTTGGACAGTCACTCTAAATCACAAATCACGCTGAAGAGCTTAAGGCACAAGCCTGCGTTCCTGACTAAAACCCGAGGTATGCTTCTGTCACTTCAAACCAGTGCCTTTAAAACTTTCTTAGTACTGTGAGATTACAGGCCGTTTTTCAGCTTTAGATCTATTCAAATCACTCTTCAGTGAGGTAAATTCAACCTAGGGCAAGACTGGATTGGATTAAATGGCTTTGCATTGAGAAACACACAGCTCAGACTAACTCTGCCTTCATCAAAGAGTTGTATACAATGAGTCCTTTGCACACAGAATTTGAGGACTTATATTCATGTACTTTTTAATCCATCCAATTTATCAAATGACTGTGGATGTCAATTAAGTTTTTCAATTAACTCAGAATTCAATGTGTTTTTTCAAAGCCACGGCCAATTTTAATCAGGGCTTCATGAATTGAGGAAAAATGACAAGAGTTTTCCGTTTTGTTACATAAAGCTGTACCAGAACCAAAGGTCTGTTAACCCCTCCGTGAAGCTGGCCGACGAAGATACAGTGCTTCTCATCCCCGGCTCGCAGAAGACAGAGATGTGTGTGGCCAACACTGGCCAGCAGAGATTCATCAAGCCCTCTCTTTGCTGATAAGATCTGTAGTCTACCGCTGCCCTTGACCAGCGTTCGAATCACCACACAATGCCACACTATGCAAGCCTTATATGTACATCGTGACCATCACGCCTCACCTGACAGTGCATCTGAAGGGTCTCATCCAGGAAGTATCGACCCGGTCTCACATAAAGAGCTGGCAGTCGTCTCATTCACCCACATCACGTAGCTCTGAAGGACTCAATACTTCAATTTTTAAACGATTCCTGCACCCTGGCGGCTGATTACATTAACTCGACACTCAGCTGAAAGAGTTAAGCGACCAGAAATCCAAAATAGCCAGAACGGCGGTTCAAAGACTTCTCCACCATGTCAATGGTGCTAGGTTCAAGCATTTAACCCAGGTCATCTATAACTAAGTACAACTATGATGGAATGTGCATGGTTTTGACATATCCCATCGCCATGAGACACACAGATATACACAAATACAGATGAGAGTGATGATTGGGGTCGGAATGCAAGGTCAGCCATTTATCTATAACCCCGGAAGCAGGTTTTGGGTTACCAGCCACAGAGGCCCAACAGTGATACCAGCACTCTGGTAGCCATGGGGTTCAAACCGACAACCTTCCAGTCCCAGGAACAGACTCCTAACCCACAGAGCCACACTGAGCTCCCGTTAGCAGTGAATCACTGGATGAGAGTAGTGGATACCAACTGTGGGTAGTCACAAGCTAAAAACGGACTGGACACGTCCAGCTTTGAATTCTCCATCCTGGGGGGGGCATAAGTTTACCTTATTGACTACATTTACAAATTCTATGATTCAGGAAAATACGACTTAGCTGAAGCTTGAACTAACTTACGGCACCTTGAGATAATTCTCTCACCAGCGGTACTGAAAGAGGGGCGATGCAGGAGAACTTGGTTCCTCTCTTCACTCGTTTGCATTGGGGTTAGGCTGGCCGTTATTTAACGTTATCTCTGCTCAATCATTCGAGTTCCTGTTGGTGCGCAGAACAGGGCGATCAACGGCAGGCAGCTAACATCGAACTGGGTGACCCCTGGCACGTTGCTAAGGACCATCCGAATCTTCCGTCACATTCCAGCCACAGAATTCTTTTTCGTTATAAACAAACGGAACAGGGTCCGCAGCTGAAACGCACGCATCATTCTGTGAAAACACAAAGCAGCAAGCGTGGGTATGTATATCATACTCGAAGCTTGATCGCTTCGCTCACCACTGCCTTGAACTTCTCCAGACCTCTGAAGGGGTCAGAATTCCTCTGCCCAACATCACCTGGAAACAGCCTCCCTTACAAGAACAGAATGGGAGTATTCCCGAGCAGCTCCCCAAACTCGGAATGCCATTCAGCAGGGGTCACACAGGAAAGGGGAGATGTTTTATATTTGACCAGTTTGCCTTGGAGGAACCAAAAGAGCACTAAATCCAGGGCAAATCTTTTATGGGGTTCCACGGGTGGGGGTGGTTACTGAGGCCTTTGTGCAGGCATGCATCACACGGCACAGCACAAATCCCTTTGAGCTTCAGTTAGGCCAGGCAGGACTCCCAGAATGCCGTTCTCTGTTTGGTGACAGGTCCGGGATGAACTGCCTTTGGGTGTGAATCCCCTGATGCTCGGAACACTCCCAGAGAAACACTCTCAGGCCTTCACTAGAGCACTCAGCTTAATTTACTCCCGGGAAAGCACCAGAAAGTTGTGGGCTTCTTAGTGACAACTATCAATTTTTTTTGTTTTTTTTTTTTTTTTTTACTGAGGAATGTGCATAAAAGACCAGACGAGAAGATTCAGGCGATCACGTGACACACGGCCATGTTCACACACTGGTGACAGGCCGTGGTTAGGCACGGCATACTGTGACTCTATGGCTATGAAATACCACAGACATGACTGGCTAAGATCAACCCCCCACCCCCCCAATCTTCAGAGAAGTGTACGACACTCGTAGCAGAGTTCATAGCTCCGAGACATGCTGGAGAAAATTACTACCTATTTCAAGCTATAGAAAATGAGCTGAACTTCAATCATCTTCCTGATGACTGTTAAGAGGGGGAAATTGATTTATTTCAAGGCATCTCAGACCAGACCTTTTACTGAAGCCAGATGCAGTAGGATTTATGTTGGAACGTGACTGGAGGCCAGGCCGATAGAGGCACATTATAAAAAAAAACAGGAGGAGGAGATTAACTTTATCAGGTGAAGACCCGACCGCTGTACTGTTTCCATGTGCCTCATTAAAAGCTACCCTTTAACCAAACAGGTGCAACACACACGGTTAAAAAAAAAAAAAAAAGTACAGTGAGAAAGGTGGAGTTTCAGATGTTCGATCTACGTTCCATAGTCCAAACCTCTACGACTATCGCTGCATCAATTAAGCAATGAGTCTCACTGTATTCCAATGTTAAAGGGCACAAAAAAAAGAGAGGTCTTTTGAGGTACGTGTACACATGCGTGTGGTGGATGACCGTGTCCAGGTATCACAGACAACCCGCTTATCACGGTGCTTACCTGCTCGTAGAATTTGTTGTGAGCCACGTAGTAGCGGGTGTCGAAAGATTCCTCTGTCACCAGTACTCGCTGTCGTTCCCCGACCTGGAATGAGACAATGAAAGGAGGGATGGTCAGCTCACTTCCACAGATACACCACCAGAAACCACCAGGCGCCATCACCGCTTGGCTTGGGCCGAGAGTCCCTGTAACGGGACGTCCGTGTTCGGTTAAAGGTATGACCTCTCCCCCACTCGTCCGTCCCAGTGCCAGCCTTCCACAGCCACTCTATCGGTCAACTGTGGCGAGGGCTTAATGTTCCCAAGGACGCAGTTTACAACACACAAAATGACCCCCCCCCCATTTAAAATAACGCTTTTTACACTCCCTATTTGTGCAACACATTCATTACTTACAAATCGAGGTGAACGACAGAACAGAACAACATTCTGGATTTTACTCAGCCAGATCTACAAAACCACTCTCAAGGTTACCCGCCGACAGGCATTTTTGTCCAAATTTCAATCTGCTCCTTGTAAAATAACAGATCAGATTTGTGTCAAAAACATACAAAACGGAAAGCTGAATGAAAAGGAAATTGGATTTTAGCAGAGAATAGACTGAGTTCACCACACATGAGCCTCAGATTCGGAGATCTGTTGAGGACTAAAGGCTCGATGGAGAGCCCAGCGAGGACTCAAAGGGCGGTTTAAAGCACAAGACCCGGCTAAGATCTGAAGACCTTCTGAGGGCACAAGGCTGCAAAATAGGGCAGCAGCTTCAACAGTGCTTGTTAGAGCCCCTTAATCCCGGGGTGGGGAACCCTCCTCAAGCCACTGCCCTCATCCTCGAACCCTCGGGGCTCAACGTTTTCCCACCTCTGCAGTCCACAGGTCCATTTCCCTAGCTCGGCGTGGCTCCAGCCCGTTGGCTCGGGGCAGCTGCAAAGATGCTAAATGTACATTTCTAATAAAGGGCCTCGATGGTGCACCACTCAAAATGAAAGGGGAGAACTCATTCTGTGATGGGGGGTTGGGGGTCCTCCTTCTGTGATGGGGGGCTTTCACTTTATTTAAAAGATTGGGCAGCATCTGGCCTTTTGAAATGACAGCTAACTTAATGTACGCTGCCGAGGCACTCGCCCTGTTAAATGGGGTCTTTTTGTTTCCCTCCTCCCCACCACCTCCCCATCCCCTTTCTTTCCTCTTTCCCCCCAATCGACAGATGAAAAGGTAAGTGGAGCATGGCGTGGCCAAGGCACCCGTGTGCCACCGCCCCAATGTCAGGACCCCGTCCAATGTACAGCTTATTAAAATTCACCAGCAGCTCCTCGTGCCCCCACCCCCCGCTTGGGCAACGCAACAGGATGGAGGCG
>JAACJT020000110.1:3147689-3183683 GCA_009936485.2 Gymnarchus niloticus | reverse complement strand
CTCTGACACAGGGACTGCACTTAATTTTGTTGTACTCGTTACAATGACAATAAAGATATTCTGATTCTGATTCTGATGTTGTAGAAATAAATGCTACACTACTCAGAAGGTACCTTTGAAGGCCTAGAAGAATGAAAGTTTAAATTATGTTTTATAATGATCAAATTAGTAAAAAATGTCCATCAAGTGATTGAACTATTTAATGTTAACAAAATCATAGGAAAACAACACTTTAGTATTAAATTAAGTTAGTTGAAAATTTTTTTGCATATTTTGAGACAAAGATAATCCTACTGGTCATACTTGTGGGTAATCACATGCTTAAGGACAGGAGTAACACAACAGACATAAGATCTTATACATTTGCGTGACAAATATTTACTGGAAAGTGCAGTGATTCATATTTCAGATTCCCTGGCCCAAACCATTCTGTGCAAACACTGTTATACATATTCCATATTTAGACAGTAGGAAGTGATTTTGCGTACAGCCAGATTTTCAGTTCATTGAAGTCAGCTGACCGTAATTGGCTCAATTAAGTCAGTTAATATAAATAAGGTTAGCTGAATGGTCTCAGGAACCTTTAAGGTGAATAAGCATCCTATTGCTGCTTGCTCTCCTCAGTTTAAACACAAAGTGGTTTCCTCTTACAGTCTCAAATGAGGGAATCAGGTGACTTGGCAATTTAAAATTTCCCAACCTGTGTATTTGTGCAATGGATGCCATCTTCTCCAGAGTGCTCCCCTGTCTTGTGCCCTGGATTCCAGGAATAGGCTTCAAACTGTGACTGTGAATCAGAGTTTCACCTGCACTCTCAGTATAACTCCAATTTCATGTAGTTTATGCAGTTAATCACCAGGAAATGCCTACTATAGAAAATACATGATCGCAGGCAAGACCTTAAAGCCTGTTCACAAGAGTGCTTCTTGTCAGACTTATATTGGTGAAAACCCAGTGCTTGTTTTTGCACGTATAAGCATGTATGACTTCAAATACTCACCAGCAGAGTACCGTTTTGATGCTGTTGCTCCCCCAAGTGGAATAAGTAAGAATAGCAGGGATATTTACTTTTCAATGTGTAGAACCATATATTTAAAATCAGTGCCCCTATTGTAAAATCATCTTGATGGGCCAGATTTGAACCTTAATCACTGCTATTTTGCTATTCAGAGGATCTTGAGTTTGATACCTGCGCTCTAACTGATATAACAGTTAGCCTTTCTCAGAAAAGCCATTTATCCAGTTTACTAGAATTTCACTGTGCCCCAATCAACAGAAAGAAGAAACACTGTTTTTTCTATAAAGGGAGGGAAGAAAAAAATAAACACAGTAAGCAGACCACTAAGAAATAGGATGTAGCCTCGTGAATTTCACTTTTGTTGATTTCAGGATCAGATAACTATTCTCAGAAGTTCAAAAATATCACAATGGACAAGTTGGATTGATTGGTGCATATCCACCTAAGGCTAACTTCCAGATCTGTTTTTTCTAACCGGGGGTTACAAGGGAAAATTGTAGAACGTAATTTTCTAATTGAGAAATGATTACTGGCTCTCTAGGGTGGTTAAGTCAAGCCTTCACTAATGTCCCCAAAAAATACATGAAGAATTAAGTGACTTTACAACAGTTGCCAACCAAACAAATTGCCGCTGTCAACCCCCCACTTGCACAAATTTCTCGTCAACCATAATTCTCTCTATTTTATGTTGGTTTTCAAAAACACATCTTGATATTTTCAGTGCAGCTAGGTTGACATTTATGAGTTAAAAGTTCTGATGATTTTAGTCTGGTTTGAAGAGTACTGGATCCTTATTGAATTTGCGGCAGGGGTACTGAAGGCAAAAAGATTGGCTGCCACTGCTCTAGATGGATTGCAGACATCTAGCTGGAAGTGTTTATGCAAATGGAAAGTAACAGTCCATGGCAAACATATTGCCTGAGGATCCTTTCTGCTCTTGACCCTGCAGAAGATTCCCATATCACAAAACAGTTTAACAGAACCAAAGGTGCTTTAAGTAAAATATTCCGAGCCTGGTTCAACCAATAAAGGATAACAGAAGTAATTACGAAGTATCATTTGCGTGGCCTTTGTAGTTTTAAGAATGCCCACTATATATAAACATCAACTACAGTTAATCACATTAATCTCAATTTTACAGTTTGTTTAACTTTGCAATTGCATTGAAATAAACAGACCTATCAGTACTACCTCATATCTTCAGGACTGGTGGTTCAAATCCTGCCACACACTGTCTGTGGTGTTTGATTATTCTCCCCATGTCTTGTGGGTTTACTCCCAGGGTCCAAAGACATAGTTAAGCAAATTGGTGTCTCTATATTGCCATAGTGCATGACTCCCTCTGTGGATGTGCCGTAATGGACTGGGATCCTGTCCAGCACTTGCCCCCACCCTAGTGACCTGTAAAGCTTTAGATGCACTTCAGACACCCCCCCCATGACCCCAGCCAACATAGTGTACTAGACTTTCTAAACAGTTGAGAAAACCAGAATCAAAGCATCTGTCAGACAAGTCAGAGCCAAATGAACTGTTCAGATTTCCAGGGCGATTACAACACTTTTTAATGCATGATGCAATGCTTCACATACCAGGTATGAAATTCATGTCACATATTGTACAAAGACTACATCTCCTTCTCTTCATGAACTGGATTACAAAATAAGCCTAAAAAAAAAAAAAAAAGGGTGGACAACTGTGCAATTACAACACAAGTCAAGGAAGCAAGAAATGTGGAAGAGAAACCTGAGGTATGGTAAGAATACATCTGTCATTTTTACTGCATTATATTACATTTAACCCTTAAGACAGAGAGCAGTGTTTTAAGGCAACCCCAACAACAAATAAGCAGAGCAGAATCCCCCAGAAACGTACATGACCATGGAAACCAGTATCCAAGACACAAAGGACGGTTTTCAGTTCTCTCCTGGCTTCTCCAGAAGGTGCTTTATGGCATCATGAACTGGCTTGCACACATCCTGGTAAGCCTGAGGAGTGAGGTGCAGGTAGTCATACATGTCCTGGTGGGATATTTTGCCATCTGACTGCACGAAGCCACGGTCCACCGAGAGGTAGGAGGTGCGAGGCAGAGTGGGCACAGCCTGCTGAAGCAGCTCGTTGACATGAGCATTCTTTTCACGAAGCGGGTTGGGATTCTCACCCCTAGGCAACAATCCCTATAGAAGAGGAAAAACCAATACTGTTTGAGAATATGTGCCAGGCCACTTCTATCATGGTTGGCAAGAAATATGTCGGCTATGAACTAGGCCTTATGAGATGAACTTCAAGTGCAAAAATTACAAAAAAAGCCCACACACATTATGGAGATGAAGCTGTATAACTGCAAGTGCAAAATGTTATTCTGACGACATATAAATATAATGATAATTATCAATATGTTATTACCAGTTCATGAAAAATTTAAAAAAATATTTTGAATCTGTCAAACTGTGAGAAGTGCAGTAATTAAATGCAGACAACACTACAAAAGGTCTCCTGAGACAAAAAAAAAAAAAAAAATGGCAACACTAACCAGAATTAGTGTATGAGCATGTAGCAATTTGTTGCTAATAAGCCGTGCAATAGCAATGATGCCTTCACAGATCTGCTGTGGAGTGTGACCATGGTTATTGGTCCCCACCCACAGCACCACCACCTGGGAAAAGATGGAGGGAAACCAGTAAGAAAAAAAAAGAAAAGAACAGACATCACTTAACCAATTAAAAACTATGCAAGTGTTTCCTGACTCCTGAATGAATGTAGGCATGTTTGTCATACTGAAAAAAAGTGAACATGAATCTAAACAAAAGGGACAGAGCCAGATTTTGTAACTATCAATATGTTCAACTGTCAGTAACATCAAACTCATGGATACTGTGATTACACGACTGCAACAGAAAGTGCTTTGGGAAAGTGCTTCTTTCCAAAAGTTTAAGAAGAATATAGGCATTTATCACTGCTGAAACAAATCATGAACTAAATAACCTTGTGTGTACCATGTAACTTTGCTTTACTTCCCAATTCATAGGTTTAGAAAAATATGTTTTATCACTGAGCAGTAATATACCAGTGACACACAAATATGAGCACCAAACAGGATTATAACTGGCGATGGCTAAATACCACTTTTACCACTTTTTCCCCATCTCTGATACTGAAAACACAACCTTAAATATCGCCAATACCCTTGCCAATATGGTAGTCATTTTGTTTCAACTTTGTCGTTGTTTTTTTTGTTTGATCTGTCTGGCCAATGTGTTTCTAACATTTCTTTTGTAGTCGCTGTGCAAATGTGTCATATTGCAAAATTTTATGGAGCAGCTATAAGCTGAGGATAAGACGACTGTAACTGATCATTTATGGAGTAAACCATTTGCATAAAATTTACACTATAGTGTTCATTCCTTCTGCTAATCATAGTATCTTTCAAACTTGACTTTTAAGCCATTTGTATGCCATACATGTATAGCCATCTAAAATAATGCTTAGACTATGAAACAAATACTCTAATCCTCCAAAGGAATAATTCTGAAATGAAATGCTAGTTTGGCAACATGAAGCAAGGCTTGCCTGTGTATCTTATCAGAAACTATTTTTTCCAATAACCTATCCAGTGCTTTTGGTCAGTATCAGGACCAATACAAATTTTGAACATCAGATCTGCACATCCCTGAATTATAACTACACTTAGTAAGGTGAATGCACCATTTATAAAATAGCTGAAAACAGGGATCCTACAGGGATACTTTAAATGTTGGCAAAATGCGGCTCAACAGACTTGATCATGCGGTCAGGGGAAAATACACTGAACTCAGTACATGTACCTTTGGGCTAATATGGTCCAGTTCTCCATTGCTTAGCCTCCAGAGGACATGCTGTGTGGCATCACCACCCACTCCAAAATTCAGTGCATGTAGAGGTGAAAAGAGGTCTCGCCAAACCTGCCAACAATGCATCATTACACTAGTGATAATATAAAAACACGCATATTTAGTTAAAATCCAAAAACAAGCAGTAAAATATCTAATTCAATGGAAAATTAGTGTTTATTAACTGCTATAGTTTGTGATTATGATGCCATAGACTGGCGTTCCATCCAAGGTGTCCCCTGCCCTTCTTGGGATAGGCCCAGGTGCACCAAGACTGTTTTCTCAAGTATTTATGAATGATGGAAATTTACATACGATGGGCTTGTCCATGGAGACCAATAATATCTTATTATGAGAGAAATTAGTCAAAATATGAGTGTAATATCTACCAGTAAATCACATTTCAAAGACAAATATAAATGTAACCTCAAACTGCTGCAAAAGCTGAACCAGTGAGTCTCCAACAAACAGAACATCAGGCTCCTTGTCCTTGCTTTCCGATACAAAACGATTATGCTGTAATAAAATAATTATCATCACTTCAATTTAATCAAACAGTTAATCAAGAAAGTTAAAAATCAGTCAGTACACGCATGCCAAAAACATACCAAAGACATCCAACGATCATCTCCCTGAACGTCTATGCAGGGGACTGGCGTGGCAGCCGGGTTCGATCCTTCAGAACTCATGGCTTTATCTGAAACAAAATTAGTCACGGGATTATCTATATTTTATAAACACAGGACCAAATGGGCATTGCAGGTGATAACAGATTAAAGGTAAATGAACACGTTGTCGTTTGGCTCAGATTTCACATTGATACAAGTGAAAAATGCGGCTAAATTAGCCTAAATAAGTAGCCATGTTCATAGCATTCCCGTTAGAATACGAAGGGTTGCTAGCCTTAGCAACAACGTATGAAAGAAAGACAAATGGACATGCCCTTCAGATCTAACTGCATAATAGTATTATTTTAGCTTATTAATTGTGGAACATATTCTAAACGATAGCTTGCCAATAAAAATGTTTGTGGTTGTAGCGATATAACATGACTATAGCTGATGAGTGAATGTACCGTACCAACAAAGCTAAAGTAATATCACATCTATTTAAACCTTTTTACATATCATGTTAGAATAATTTTCTACATTCACCTAAACAAAGGAAAAGCAAACAGCTAACCCACTCGTTCACCAACGCTCAAGAAGTAGGAAAGGCACAATGACATCCGGATTCACCATTTACAACCCCAGGGGGCATCTTTCAATGCCTTACAAGTTCTGTATTAAAGCTATTATTTAAAACTGACGTCATGTCTAATTTATTTTGTACGAAGTATCTCATATATAACATGTAAGACCTTTTCCAAAAGACTGGCAGCAAATTCTTTGAGATCAATCACTTTACAAACTAGAGGAAACCCTCTTTTTCCAAACTTAGAACTTTCCTCAAGTACGTCTGAGTTCACGAGGAAGTTCATGGTATTTTCCAGATTAACGAGCGTTTAGGATAACGTTCTTCGAGCTTTTCCATTGGTTGTTATAGTATGCTATATATAATGTTAACACGTAGTAGAATAAATGAATGAACCAGATGAACAAAATTGAGATGAAGTTTAAATGTATGGTAGAATCACAATTTTTGCATAAACCAGTCTCAAGTAACTCAGAATGGTTTAATGCCATCCTTTTAAGAAACATCCCAACAGTAAACAGGCCGTCGATATCCATACACTGGCAACAATGAACGTTTTTATTTTAGAACTAGTAGCATTTTGCACGTAGGTCTTTTGGTCACGTAGGTTTTTTTTTTTTTTTTTTTTTTCCCGGGTACTACGTGGCATGATTGTACATGTATATTCACAAATGTTGGTTTCATGCTAAGACCGCAGTTCGAGTCACTGCCGACAGACGTACGTGTGATTAGCTGTGACGTCCAGTCACGTAAAGTCACGTCACTAGCAAACGGTCCAGTTAATGGGGAGGTTAGCTCATCTTCGGTATCTGCGTAAAAAGTGCCTTGAGAAATATAGTTTGCTACGATATTAATACAGAAATTAGAAGGTAATTATTATAAGAATATTGAACCCGTTCTGGCTAAAGAGGAAGAAAATCTATTGCGCAGATTATAGTGGTATTGAAGGTATGTAGCCTAGCAACAGTGTTTTACTGAGATTGTAAATCAAAATAGCTCTTAAATTCATTTTGACAACATGAAAAATCAATTATTACTAATTAACATATACATAATTCTTAGTCATGCTGTTTATGAAATAATACATTCTCTCTAATGAAGCAGCCTCAATCGCCATTATAATTCCAGTAGTTTGCTGTATGTTCAGCAGCAGTAAATTAACACAGTTTAAAGATTTGTTTAGCCGTACTGCTTTTTGCTGTTTGATTCCTGCCCAAGTTTATCTATGTGACTGTGTCTCAAATACTTACTTAACAGATATGCTAAGAGCTATTAAGAAATAGCCTTAGGTGTTCTTAAGGTTCTTCAGGTATTATATACTTAATCCACAGCAGGTACAAATCATAGTATTTTTACAGGTACGAGTTAAAAGGTCTGTCTTGATATATTAGCACCTAAAATACTTGTGCCTTGTTGACTTAAGCAACAGTTTATTGCAGTTTAGTACATGCTTGAAATGTGTTTGTATAATTTCTTTTAACCCAGAGTCCACTTCAGAATGAGCCATTTGCATGGTGAGGCTTTAACAGACAGGCAGAATGTGCTGGATGTTTTCAATAAACGCTTCAAGATGCAAGAAGAATTGAGTAGTTCATCAGCCCATGCCACCCAGGATCCTTCTAGTGTAAGCCTTTGCAAAAACAAAGTAAGGAAGTTCAAAGCCAAACGTCTCAAGACACGTAAGGAAAGAAGCCAGTTTAGAAGTCTCAAAGGACAGCAGAGCAAGCAAAACTATCACCATTACAGTAGAAAGGAAGGCAAGACATCTAATTGCTTCATTTGCCATTCTAAATGCCAAAAGTTCCCCCTGTCCAGAGAAGCCTTGTTTGGCAGGTTTTTTTCCAAGCAGGAGCCCTGCATCATAACTGACAATCGTCTCACTGGGCACCGTGGTCTCTTTAGCCATGAAGTGAAATCCATCAACATTGAAAGATTGCTGAGTGACCACAATAAGAAAACACAAAAACAAGAAAACCTCGATAAACTTTGTGCCAGAAACAATACTGTCCCTCCCTGTTATTATTTGTCTCCTGATCCCGGTCCCAGTACATGCTACAGCCCTGCTCCTAGTCCATTTCAGGAAAGTCAGAAGAAAACCAAAAAAGGAATTACTAAGAAAAATACAAAGACAGGTGGATCTTTTATATTAAGCTCAGGAAAGGTTGAAAAAACAGGACTTTGCATTTCTCAACAGGATTCCAACATCCAAGTACCATGTTCCCTGCAAGGGAAAATAGCAGTAGATACCAGAATTCTACATTTATCTGAAAATGAAATTGTTTTCCAGTCATCCTCGGACAGTTCTGATTGTGAAATCTCAAATAAGTGCACCATGTTGAAATCTTTGGCTGTGGAGCTGGACAAAGATTCATTGCCATCCCATGATGCAGAGAGAAAAAGACGACAATGCAGTAACACAAAGCTAAAGACAGTAACCACATCCACACCTCTGCAGGTGCCGGAGAGCAGTGATATTCTAAGCCATCATAGACAGTGTGAGGCTGAGATAAATCTTGAGTCTGATTTACTGACTGGAGTTGCAAATTCGAATACTACGCAGAAGGAGACACAACAACAACCAGAGAATTATCCTGTGGTGACAGTAGCCTTGCGTTTGTGTCATTCCCTGGTGATGCCACTGTCACGCAGGGGATGTCTGCTGGCTGAAAGCAGGGAGGCTCTGCTGCAGGCACTTCAAGAGAGGCATGGTATTCAACTGCAAAATAATCTCCATGTGGTGCAGCATATCCTTGGTTATAACAGAAGAGCAGGAGAAAGAGGTAGGACAATCTACTTAGATGTTTATCAGTTCATTTTGACACCAGTATGAAACAAACTGATGTCATTAGGGTAGCACTTCTTTTTATTGATCATATGTGACAACCAGTGATGTGTTGCAGCGTTCAAAAGATGCATGAAATGTGTGATGTGTGAACAGCTGATGTGGTAAAATGCAAATGTAACTGGACTTAAAATCTCAGGAGATTTTCTTACGTCTCAATGCTTTTGATTGCTTGCTTTCATGTAGCTTTGCTAAGTTGGATTTGGCAGTTCTGTTTTTGTTCAGCTACCTCCAGAGCTGCTTCTTCCTATCTAGACTCCAGGTGTATTCCATCCATTTCAAATGGAGGTAATGACCCGGATGTAGAGCAAACCGAGCCCAGTTTGCAAAATGCAACCTGCCTCAGAAGGAGAAGGAAACAGAAGAACCCCAAGAAAGTGGAGCCACAGCTGTTCCCTGAGTCATCACAAGCAGAAAATGCAGTGAGATTACTTCAGAGTTAATTGCATGATTCTTTGCATTTTTCAGAACTGACACATATGGTATTCATCATGTGTAATTAAAGTAGCTAGTGTTTTCTTTATCGTTGCATGTTTCTGATGGGTATATTTAAATTCTGTCCATGCACATGTTAAAGACAAATGCTGAAAACTTACATTAGCTATAATTTGTTCTCTGGGAGGCAATAAATTTAGCTCTTTTTAGGCTTCCAATGCACATTGAGGGGAAAAACTGCCTCTTGGCACTCATTCCAGAAAGCAGGTTTAACAAATCCTATAGTGAAACCTGAACTCTGATTGGAGAAAACTGAAAGCCCGACTTCAGGATTTGTTGAGATTCAAGCAGTTTTCTCCAATCAGAATTCAGGTTTAACTGAAGGATATGTTAATGCCGCTTTCTGAAATACTTCCCATGTTGACTCAGAAGGTGACATTGTTTTGAAAACAATGGGATCATTGTTGGTGCAAAATGTCTCACATTGATTAAATATTAATTGTATTTTTTGGTAGGATTACCTTTTAAGATCAGTTTGCATTCTTATTATTCTTGTTCTTTTTCATATTATTATTATTATAACAAATTATAATTAATATTGCTTGCTTATGTTTTACTCATAGACAGCACAGTGGAATTCAATGCCTGTAATGAAGTGCACTGGAAATGTGTCCATAGAAGAATTGAGGCCATACTCCCCAGAGTTTTTTATGGATCTCCAGCCATCTTTTGATGTATTTTCTCCAGTCCCTGTTGCAGCACATTCTGGGCCTCAGTTACCTTGGGCACATCACTCAAATAAGGGAACAACACCTGTTACTGTTGGAGAGAAGTGTAACAGTGAAATGTATTTTTTAAGCCCAACAGAAAGTTTTGAGAGGAACAGAAAGCCTTCCTTAAAATATACTCCACTACCTCTTAGAGACAAATCAAAAGATTTCAAGCATAGGCAGCTGTGTTCAGTTGACACAGAGAAGAGCTATGTAAATGAAAACTCTTCTCCCTTTCACTGTCCACCTCTGAAACATTACATGCAGTCACCTTATCCTTCTCACAATGCCACTTCGACATCTAAATTCTATAGCCTGGACATGAATCATTACCCTCCTTCTGACATGCTAGAAAACAGATTTTCTCCCCAAAAATCCTCCTTTCCTTTCTATCCCAGCCCTGAACTTTGGTCTTACCCTCGAATGAGGCTGTATTGATCTGCTTTAATTACAAATTATTTTGCAAAAGAAGTACACACAGAAAAAAATAATACACACATGCCGGAAGGTGTCCTTACAACGTTTACCTTGAATGCTCAGAGTAGAAGGAAAGTCAATCTGTTTAGATAAGTAATCACAAGTACTTACAATTTCAGTTTGGAAGTTGAAATCCTTGTTAAAAAGTATTATTCTGCAATTGTATTGACATGTAATAAAAGTGCTCACTTTAAATGAATAGTCTGTATTAAATGTTCATATAATAGATCGAAGAGGCATGCATGAAATTTAACTGCTTATTCTGGTTAGGGTTGCAGGAGATAAATTTTACATATATAAAATTGTCTTTGTAGTGTAATCAGGCAATATTTTTTTAAACAAATAGAATTCTATTTACTCAACATCTGAACATTTTAGAAAATCCATTGATAGCCAAATTGTTTAATTTTACTCTAATTGATGATATTTTTGACTGTTTGTGATAATTACGATCAAGGATTTTTATTACATTTTCACTTCAGGAAAATTAGTTCACCGTGTATAAGTTAACAAAGTTTAAATTGCCTTTGCAATCTCCATATAAAATTTTTGCAAATCAGAGAAAGTAATGCACACAAATTAAAAAACACATCCATTCATGATCTAGTGGCTTGCCTGGGGTTTATCCCAGGAAGCACATGAAAATAAAGGGGAACAGAGCACACTACACACTCATGACTATAGAAAGACATCAATTCAATTACATGTTTTTGGACTTTGGGAGGAAAATAAAGTAGCTGGGCGAAGCTTGAGCTAACCTGGGGAGAAAATGCAAACTTCAGAAAGTGTAAGGCAATAGTGCTAACCACTGTGCCATCCTGTTGTGAAAAAAAATTAATAGAGCGTTTCATGTCTGCCATTTCTTTCATGTTTTGTGCCATATTACCAAATGTGCAGTCTGGTTAGTGGCACAAGATTCACTTCCCTTTCACGTTCCTTTAATATGGTTGAATACAGTTTTTGTGTTATTACAGGTGAATAGATTAAATAATTTCATTTTCAATCACAGCATCAAATAGCAAATGTTATCATCGATAACTTCATTTACAGAGCACTTCTCTTCCCTTTACATCCCCACTCTGGTAATTTATGCTGCTACTCCTCAATGCTCTCATAAGCTGACTCCAGAAAAGTTCCTGTGCTTGAACAGGGTCTGAAAAGTCAGGGCCTGGCCATGGCAAATAGGTCTTTTTGAGCATGACTTTCCTCATGCAACGATAGGCAGTCTCTCTGGTATTGGTTCCAGGAACAGCAGCATTAACACATCCTGATATTCATGGAAGAGTCGATAGCTGGCTAGCTGAATCTCCAGAGGACACCATTCATGGCTGAAATAGTGCTGACTCACTACACACAGTGTTTTATGGCTGGCAAATACTGCTGACACAATATTGTCCACAATATTCTGTCCTACTTCAAAGTTACGGTGATGCAGACAAAGCCAGTATGATGACTCCTTTCCTTCTAAGTGTGGCAACAATTGATTTAGTACTCATTTTTCATCTGCATAGTTGTAGGAGATGAATGCATTATATTTCCATCGTTCTTACTCATCATGAAGTCGACGCCAATACTCACCAAACCAGGAAGGGCACACAAAATAAGTGTATTTTAAGTGCCAGTAAAGCTTTACGTAGAGCAATGGGAAAATCAACACTAAAAAAAAAGCTGCTGGTGGAGACAAAAAGGTAAACACCTACGTCCATCCAGCACACTTTTACATCAAAGCTGTAGAAACTAGAATTTTAATGGTCCGGGCAGGTTAGGTTGTATAAGTGGACTAGTTGGACCTTATAGTTATTCTCGGTCCAGTTCTGTAGCCAGCTGTTAATACAAGTACAGCTCAAGGGGCAGAGACGCAGGTCAACGTAGTGTAAATTGGGGAGTTGGTTCGAGAGCAGGATCCACAGTTCTTATGCTGTTATGCATTAGCTGCAAGATACGAAGTTCAGTCAAGTTACCAAAAGCATTTGTTGAAAGAGTTTCAGTGCCCCTGTTCTCTGCAGAAAGTCTCTTAAGCTTACGGAGTGTTTTGAAAATTCCTGGTTGTAGTCGTGCTCCTCTCATACAGCAATTGTCCAGAGACAGGAACTCTAGGCTGGTTAAATCATCAAATGTGTCAGCCTGGAAAGTATATATCTTATTATTCATCAGGTAGGTGGATTTAAGGGAGCTAAGACCTTGGAAAACCACATGGGGCAACAAGGTAATCCTCAATGGCTGCTGCCAATCCAATTTTAGGTCTTGCAGCTTTGATAGATTCACAAAAGGGCAGCTTGAATGGATGAATAGCTACCATATCAAGTTCTTTTGAAGATCCAGCACTTGTAGTGTGACTTGTATATACCTGAACTGCAAACTGTTCATTTCTTTGAAATAGTTTTGGTCCAAGTAGAGGTTTTTGAGATTATTAAGACCCAAAAATGCTCCAGGTTTGAGAAATTTCATTACTCCAAACACTAAACCTAGCACTTTATTCTCTACTTGTGAGTAGTTTTATTCCATTTTTCTCAATATTCTTGAAGCAAAGGCTATTGGCCTTTCACTTCCATCTTGCATTTTATGGGATATTACAGATTCCACTCATACTGGCGAAGCATCACATGCCAATACAAGGGGAAGCTCTGGGTCATAATGTTCAAGCACTTGGCTAGACTGTCAGGACATCTCAGCCTCATCAAATGCCCTCCGACATTGATCAGATCATTCCCAGTTAGCATCTTTGTGCAACAAAATGGTCATGGGCTGAATCACAGTAGACCAATTAGGAATAAACCAGTCCTCTAGATTCACCATCTCATCCTGAAGGCAGGAGGTGGAGCCATGCAACATGAATCACCAGCTTATTAATATACTGTTTCAAGACATTAGACCCCCACACAGGTCAGATCAGAACCTTTATCAACAGGAAGAGAAATCCAGCCATAAGATCACTTGATCATATTTTGTGATCTGTGCACAAATCTGTGGACCACCTCAATACAGGCAGCCAATGCAGCACAGCAGGTCCCAAACCTATGTTCCCACTGTACAGTGAACCTTCACAGTTCACTGTCACTTTATAGTTTGCAATAATATGATCCTGATTTCATTTATTAAGATGTATGTAATAATCAAACTGTCGCAGAACCAGGGGACACGTGGTGGACAGAACACCCACAGAAGGCATAGCAAGGAAAGACATGGACAGAGACAAACAAGGGACAGCTCAGGGAGCACGCTTTAGAGCAGTGCTCCGCCAGGGGAGCGTCAGGAAAGACGCGACTCGAGGGAAGCACCTGAGTATGTGCGATTCTGTGAGGACAGTGCCTGAATGCAGCACCACATGGAAACACATGAACAGGGAACAACAGAGCAGAAAAGACACACAACACGCCGTGCAGAGACTGCAGGGAACCAGGACTTGACTTCAAGGAACACAGGCGCAAGAATAGGGTTCCAGGGGGACACAAGGCACACTGAAACAAGGGGATCCAGAACAAGGGAAGGCATGTCCATCCACAGGCATCGAAAACTCATAGACTGGGGCGACTCTTGGCGTATAATAATACCAGCCACTCAGACAGAGATGCAGGTATACCGTGGTGGGGCCTTAAGCATCTGAGGGAGCAGTGAGCTGGCTTAGTACACGTAATGAGACAGTATGATTGAGGCTAGCAGGCAACCATGTGCTAAATGGAATAATTTTATGACCACATCAGTTTGCATAATTCTGCACATAAACCCTCCCTGCTATTCTTAGTTCTTCCACTCAGGGAGGTACTGCAGTGCTGAAGAAATATAATATTTGGTGCCACTGTGAGACTCCCCATGTTGAAAAGTACAGCGGCTTGCAATGGTAACTGAGAATGAACAGTGTTAATCGTACTTGATAGACAAGTGATGCAACCGTGAAACTTGGTTACCTAGGTGCTAATGAAATAGCAACATCACCAAAATCATTATCCCAATGCTCAAAACTGCAGAAACAAGTGCCGCATAAAATGCGATTTTACACTGGATCTCAAATTTTACCAGTTTTCGTATGTTTTCTTTATTCAGCACCACTTGTGATTTACTAGATGGCAATTTGCTGCCTAAACTCCGCCGAAAATGAGCAATACAGCTAGCATACTGTACCTGAGATTGCAGGCATGCAAAGTTCTGTTTACTGTCACAGCTTCTTACCAGGCATTGGTACTATTGTATTATACTGGTAATTATGCTTTAATAAGCACCATTAATAAGCCATAATTCATAGCCTAAATGAGGGAAACCATTGAAACTTTGAAAAACAAACGTTTTTTATAAGGTAATGCAGGCTCATCATTTGTAGGTGATTTATGACCACCCTGTTTTGTGCATTCTAAATGTACTTGGCTATCTGACTTCTTATGTAAATGAGCAAATACAAAGGTCTTCTTAATATGTTATAAGCTTGCTTTATTGGCCAAGCTCCCTTGAGATTGGATTGGGTTCAACATTGCTCATTAACTGAAATGAGTTTGATATCCCTGCAGTAGAGGACCATCTCTTATTGCCTGGGTGCCTACGTGACTGGTGGAACTAAAAAAGCAACACACGCAAAAGGCCCAGAGCTTGCAGAGTGAATGGAAGCAGGTAGCTGACAGCAACACTTCAGAAGCAGTGTGTGCCATTCTTCAGTGTTTATTCATGATATGTGCAGTAGTGGGGATTGTTTCCTGCGTGGAAGGACACACTGACTGGCCATTCCAGACCTTATAAAATTAGGGAACAAAAAATATTTTATCAGGTCAAAGGAAAGTATTCATAATCTTAAAGGAAAGACAGGCCAGCTGGATCGATGAGATTTCCTCTTTATTTTATGTTTCACAAGCGTTATTTACCATTTACCTTAATTGTCATTCTGTCATTCTCCCAACCTTTCTCTGCTTGCTTTTCACATCATAGCACCTGCATCAAAGACGTCATAAATAGGGTATACAGTACTGTGCAAAGCTTTAGGCAGACAAAGAAAATTATATTTGACCCTTAAAGGCATACCTTGGAATGGTAGTGACCCAGGACAATACAATCACCCTTGCATTTGGACACTTCTTTTGAGTTTACCCCCTCCCTCCAGGCATTCTTCAAAAAGTTTATTTTCACTTCTTTCACTAGATTCACTTCTTTTAGAACAGCAAATCTGGTGTGAAACTGTGACTGTATGTTAATCAAAATGTGTCAGTTTACGTATTTCAAAACATCTTCATGAGACACCTTCAAATTTGCAGTTGGTAACCAAATACTTGTGTATTTCTTGAATACAGGCACACCTTTCTTGGCTAATAAATACCTCATAAAACGAATTGCCGAATTAACTGAGCCAGTGAAGAAATTTAACAAATGCATGGAATTGCTGGAGTGCCCAGGAGAGAGATTTAGGAACCAATGCTGTGTTCTTCTAGTCCAACCAAATATCAGAAACATTTTGCAGAACCATAGAAATTATTGTTTTTTAGTGAAATTTTTATTTGAATATATTACAGTGTTAAATCATACTTTTTTCCAAGCAAATATACACTTATTGCCCATATAAATGGCCTAAAACAGTGGGTTCCAACATTTACCATCTCATAGCCCACCCAAATAAGCATAAAGGCCTTTGTAGGCCACCACAGGCTTACCTGACTGTGTTAGTGCAGCTGTATCAGTGCATGGTGGCCCTCCCGTAGTACCTCTACAGCCCACCAGGGGACCGCAACCCACAGGTTGAAAACCAATAGCCCAAAACATTTTCAATGTCTAATTCTTTTGTACAGTAAATATAATTACAGGCAAAGATACTCCTCACTAGCTGATAAATCGATGTGATAATATTGTCAGACTTACATACAAATGAAGGGCTTATTGGAGAAGCCTGTCACAATCACTGGCTACAAAAGGCTGGTATTAAATGAACATTAACTGACTTGCAATGATTTTAAAAGCTGTGGACAATAATGATTTTGGGGCTACATCTGACATTTCTAAGTTTAACTTTATAAAATTTAGCTGAACTTTGGAAAATTAGTCATTCAACGGCCAGTTAATAGCTGTGACTAATGGGTGAACGTGGGAGGAGCCCCTATAGCATTGCACAGTCTCAGACGGCCCCTCACTTCCATGCCATGTGATCAACGTCTCATCTTTTGCTCTCTTGCCAGCTGACAGAGTCCACAAAGCGGCACACAAGACATCACCACCCAGTCATCACATATAGATCCCTGAAGAGAAAAAAAAACAAAACAGAAAGATTACAGAACCAATCATTTTTCGAGCTCAAGAATACAGTATAAGTTAATACTGAACAAATGCACATTAACTTTCATTTGTATTGACCAGAGTATGCTAAGAAAGGTACTCTTCAATACAATATACAAGAAATCTATTTCTTTGTTTTTACATTATTTTGCTTGTATTTCATTTTTGATAACATGTCATGAAAAATATGCATTACTAAACATGATTATTTTTTATCCCATGATCCTGACCAGGATAACTAGTTAGAAAATGGTTGAATGGATTACTTATTTTTTATGCAAGAAATCGTTTTAAAATGGCTGTTGACACTAATTTTGTTTGTTCAGAAATTCACTCACTGAGATACTGTATTTGTCTCGGATGCTGGTTCTCAGGGCAATTAATGCTCCGGGCAGGCAGGCCAGGCAGCAGCTCTCACCATGTTCCTCTGCCACCTTACAGCCCAAGATGCAAGGCACAAAGGTCCCACAAAGGCCTGTGAGATGCACAGCGCACCACAATTTCCTCAGCTACAGCTACACAGTTATCATGAAATGCATGCTATCTCAGTCCAATCCATTTCATAAATCTAGCTACTCATTTTTAAAGGTTCTCATTCATTTATTTCTTTTAAGTACACACTTTGGTCTATAATTTTATTAATTCATGTTGCCATTCAATGTTATTAATTTAATAATATCATCCCATTGCACACAATTATAGCTTTTTCCCCCAGGCTGTCTGTATACTAAATGAGTCTGTAAACAGGTAAGATTATACTACTTTAAAATTCCAGGGCACCACAGTTGGCTTATACATTTTTATTTTATCGGGTTTTATTTTTTATCTTTTGTATTTTTCTTTTATCTAATTCTATTGCAATATTTTGTACTGGTGTTTTGTTTCTTTTTATATTGCATTTTAAATCATATTGTAGCATCCCTCTGCTACTGCAAGTACTCCAAATTAGGGAAGCTGCGCTGAGGACACCACTGGAGTGTGGGGACCAGGCACCTCGGGGTCTCAATAGCGGGCGTTGCAGCTGGGCATGTCAAAATCTCTCCCATAACACTGACACAGTCATCAGCCAACTACTCACACTAGTTCTTCAGGTGGTCATTCAGGTACAGTTCTGACACCAAATGTAGCATTCCTATGCTACTACAATATATCTAATGGCCTGTGCACACTTTGAGGAGTGGGCCACAAAAGTATTTCACTACACATTGTACTTGTACAGTTGTGGGTGGAACAAATATACTTTAAACTTGAAAAATCTAACATTGTTAGGCCAAGAAAAGATGAAAAATTGACATTTAACAGTAAGAAATGTTTGTTTTACATATTCTGTCTTGTTAATGGCTTTATACTTCATTAGCTCCCTCTTCTGTTCAAACACATTTTGCTATTATTTCATAGCGACTCACAGATGCCACAATCTTGACAACAGTCACACAAGTTGGAGCTCCAGTCTGAAGACCCAGTGGTCATGGTGTAGCTGGTGATTGTCATCTGGGGTTGGGTGGTAATCACCTCGGTTTGATATGCCATGGCTGAGTGACAGAAATCTGCTTGAAATCTTGAAAGTCCTTGAAAGAGTGAGAATGACATGAGGTCACCAAGATCCACAAACAAGTTCTTTTCTAAGTAGAACATTCATGCTGCTTTTGCAGTATAGAAGTCAGAGGATAGAAAACAAGTATCAAGTCTTATATTACTGCTTTTATCCTTTATTTAGAGAAAATGTGCAACCCTACAACAGCTGTGACTGGGAAAATCTATATATGCATCTATTTTAAGGAGGTCTCACAGAGTCAATGAGATGGAGGCATGGTGTGATACATCTTGTACAAAACAACACTGTCAAAGCACTCACTTTCTCTACACTACCAGGCTGGCCTTTCAAAGTCACCAGGTAATCTCAACAGCATGTTTCTGGATTGGATAATGAGCATAAAGTCTGAGAGCAAAATCAAACAAAACTACTGGGAGACATATGCAAGGTCAGAACAGTGACCAAACACTCACCACTGAGCGCTCCAACGCTGTCTTACTGAGGTAATATGTCTGAATTGATGGAATATTCACATACGTTTCATCCAAACTGACCCCTGCCTTGTGCTTTAAGGTTAAGCCGCAAGCTCAAAGTGACAGCATACCAGCTAAACAGTTATGGAAGATGGATGGATGGATGGATGGATGGATGGTATGATATTCCCCCATTTTTAGTGTACATATGAAATATGCTACTAGAAAATTTTAACGGTTTTCTCATATGGTTCAATATTTGTGGGTTCAGCTACAAATATCCCACCCAGACCATGAACATGACACTTCTATGAAATTTGCCGTTAAACTTCGGCAAAACCTGAGCAACCTTGGTCATTTACTCCTTCTGTTCCCATATTTTTAAGTGTTTTTTCTATATTTTCACAAGATGCATTGAATATCATGCAAATGAAATCAGTGGACATTCATTGACCTACCTGGTCAAAGCCTGTTGCTGATAAAGTCCACAGCTGGATCACCTTTCTAAGATACGCTCAAACAAATCAGAAACTAAAGGCACACAAATGACTGCCAAAGCTTTTATACCCAGAGTCTCCATAGAAACACACATAGATAGCCCATAGAAAATGTTTGACTTTAGGGCGTATGTGCTTTCTGCACTTTGGAAATGCCGCACACCTTTTTACTTATTATCTCTGAAATGGAACAGGAACCTGACACCTTCTTTGTTCCGACAGTTTTACAGGGAAATGAATATACTCGTCTTGACAATAATGAGGAGTGTTTTGTGTGAGTTGCACTGTGTATTGAAGGTGGGTTTTTGGGTTGCTATTGACATATTGCTATTCAGTCTGTGGCATGATGTCAAGGAGGAGGTAGTAGAAAGAGGCTCTTAATATGTGTAACATTTTAAGTGACTGTGAAGTTCTAAGACAAACCTTCTAGCAATTAATACGGCCTTACATTTATGCTGTATACGTTCTCTTTTATCCTTGCCAATTCACTCCAAAGTGTTCCAGCCACATGACTCACATAATCATATGTTTTTGAACTTCAGGACAAAGCACATTCTACTCAACTACTGTGTTTTATGATCAATAGAAATTCTTACATATTGAACGTGTGGAGCCATAAACAGCCAAAGAACATGTTTCTGCATCTTCAGTTGCAGGACATGTCAGATGTGTGGTACAGTTAAGCTACTGAAAGACAGTTCACCACTGTTTGTCTTAATTTCTATTCTTCTTTATAGGTAATGGATGTAGATATTTTTGTTATATAACCAAAGATTGAATATGAGACAAGATGTCTATTTTTATTTGTTGTTGAATTGCAGTCACTCTTGAAGTCACTTTGACCAGGGTAAAATATGAGTAAATTATCTCAACTGAATGTAACTGAAGATCATGCAAGAAGAATCTTTTAATAAATGTTTCAAATACACGTCCACATGGTGGTAGTCTTTATTAACTTATATAAACAATGTTTTCATCGGTTTCTAAAATTTTGGTGGGCATATAGAATTTAACCATTTGGAAGTGGTGATCACTAAACATCTCCCACCTCATGTACTGGTGAGCGTAGTGTTATTCAAATGCTCGGTCGCTCATTTTCCCATTAAAACAAGAAATTAGGGATAATTTCATATACCTTTTCTAGTGATAACCATTGAAGTTCTATAGTTTCAGTTCATGACTTTAATGACATTAATATTGCAAATTTTCTTGTTTGCGTAAACATTTTGTTCTCATTTAAAAGAGTCAGCAACTAATGGCCATTTATATTTGCAGCAATAAGAACTGTAAAGTAGTCATTTGGGATGACCTTGTTAATCCATCTCAAGATTTTGTATATTTACATAATGTCTCCTGGGGGTCACCTAAAATCTGCATTAAAAAAAAATTATTTTGATTTGTCCTTCGCGGATATATATCCATGCCTTCCATTATTGTGCTTGTGTGATAACCAGCTATCTTTAAAATAAACATCAATGGATGTAAATTAATTTTTTACCATATCACAAGTAATAGATTGTAAAACCTCCAGGGGTAATCTACAAAGCATGCCCCATGAGCATAACTTGAACACAAATCTACACTCCTGGGCCAAAGAAATTGGCCAAACCCAAAATTGCAAAACATTAAGCTATTAAATGGTCTCAACAGCAACTAATTGGTCAGGAAATTAGCGAGAATTAAACAGATAAAGTAACTGAGAAGGGGATAGCTTTTCCCTTAGATTTCCCTAAGAAGTCTCGTGGGTAAACGTGTGGGTAAAGCTTTTTACAGAAGAGTCAGTTTTGTCCCACTCAATGGCTCCTAGCAGTTGATGGGTACCTGAAAAACATTTCCTGGTTAGTTTGTGCTTGAATTTTACATCACACTTTTAAATCTTTTCATGATTTTATCTTTCACAAAAACGATGTAAGTGAATTTCCGTATGTCGGGGGCTAGGACGGGGACAAACCGCCCTACTCTCTACAGACATACGTCAGCGCCCCGCCTCACTAATCGCTGCCGTTTACCGGCTGTCCAATCACGGCCGTTAGACGCGGAAGTGTCGTGAGTTTAAAAGAGACAGGGAACGCCAGAAGAAGGCAAGCATCTGGTTATTGGTTAATCTGGCTGCTTCCTTACAGAACAGCTTGACGGGCACATGTATGGTATAACCTGTACGCGAGCTTCTTCCCCAGCTGTGGGCTACTACGGACGAGCGGTTTTCTCGCCGCTGCTTGACTGGAGCGTTGGCTCCGTACGCCGCCTCACGGAGGTTTCCCCAGCTCCGGCGGCCCTTCGCTTTTCTTTCTTTTCTTTTCTTTCCGCGTGGCTTGTATTAATTTCAAGTAAATAAAGCTTGCACGACAGCACCCCTCGCCTGACCTCCGTTCCGTGGTGTCGCCAGCCCCTTACACCCTGTTTCCAGCTCTCCCCCCCCAACAGTTCACTGCAGCAACGAGCAGTCATAAGCAAATAGTGACACAGGTCTTAGGAGTGAGGAATTACCTGACCAATGATTAGTTAAGACCATTAAAAGCTTAATATGCATGAATTACTGTTTGTAAATGTAAAGTTACATTAAATGTTGTAACCCTCAACTGCTTAGCATAAGCTTAACTGTGCTATAGGGAAGCCAATAAAAATTAGCTTTGTATCTTCCAGACTGCTTGTACATGTATATTCATCTACCGACAAATATACCTGGTAGTGGTTTCATTATTTAGTGATTGAACTTCACCAGCAAACATCCATCCATCCTCCTAACTTCTAGTCAATTAGTCTGGTCTGGGTTATAGAGGGCTGGATCATAGGGCACAATTAAGGGTCACATATATTTTGGAAGGGCATATTCAAGCACACACACACAAACTATGGGCAAGTTAGAGATGCCAATTTGTTTGAATGCTTGCTTTTGGAGTAAATCAGCATAACAAAAGAACATGCCAGCTATATAGTAACTGAATCCCCAACAGACTTGGCAATTAATTCTTCCCATATATTGATTCAAGCTTGCAGAAACTGGACCTATCTGCAGATCTTAGTTTTACTCCCATGGTTTAAAATGCAACATTATTTTTGCCATTAGACTGTGAAGATTGTAACAGCACTCTGAAATATGACTAAAGAAATATTATAATAGTACTATATATAATTAATAATAGCTATACTTTGGAGCAGTAGTTTAGCACTTGGAACTGCATGGGGGAGGCTTTTTCGTTCTTTATGTGCATGAACCTGCCCTTTCTTAGCTTATGCTTGTGTATATAAATGATCACATATCATTTTGTATTTCTGCTTGAACCATTTTTTTTTTGCAATGCCAGTCTATTTTTAACTTATCCTTACACCCTCCAATAAAGCTACCATGCTGTCCAGCCACAAAAGTTAATAAGAGTGATACATTCCAGCACTCCATAAAATGTTTTTGCGCGTGGATACATAGCATAATGCTTCTAAAGTACTAAGTTTTCAGATGACTTAAACAAAATGAATTACTATCATGATGGCCATACACTAAAGAAAGAAAGAACATGACTTAAATTCGGATACCTCTGTGGTATTTGATAGGAGTCATTTATGCCTCAACGCAAACTTTTAGAATAAGCTTTCAAGTTCCTTCGAGGTGACATTTGCAGTGCTCATAATTCACTGCCAACTTTTTAAAAAATATGCAAGTGAATTTCCCTGTTTCCAACTTTTTCCCTAACAGTTAAATGCAGCAACAAGTAGTGACAAGAAAATGGTGGCACAGGTACCAAGAGTCAGGAATTATCTGACCAATGATTTGCTGTTATGACCATTAAAAGCTTACTATTTTGTAATTTTGGGTTTGGCCCATTTTTTTTGCCCAGACGTGTATATACTGCAGCAATTTCACTTCCTGAGATCAGTCACAAAGACCCAGTTTCTGTTTTCCTATTAAACTACAACCATCCCCCTCTTCTTCTCTCCACCTTTTGTACTATTCATCCATTCAAATCATGTAACCAACTTGATGGTCTGGAGGCAAGACAAGAAGATGAATTTTTGGATGATAGATTTTTATCAGAAAGAAGTAACCATAAAAATCTTTATAAAAAAGGCAAGAAAGAGGGCTCCATGAATCTGTCAAGCAGATTAAACAGCTAAAAGGGAGCATATTATCCATGTTTCTCATGTGTTGTGCTATTTCCTGTCCATTATTAACCAATATATATATATATTATTACAGACATGGTGGGCGGTGTATATGGTTTCATCTTGCTGTTCAGCTTCCTGTTTTATCAAACTCTGTTGAGGTAACAAAGACCAAGGTGGCAAGACACATCCATTGTTCATGTAGAGTGTCGCATGACCGAACCATCCTGCACAAATGGCTGAACAGCAGTACATTATGACGACCCCTGATTACTATGCCAACGATAAGGTGAGTGAACCCTCAACCCTTGTCCAGTACTAACAATGCCAGATAGGGTGAACAGTTTAAAATGTAGGGAAAACAAAGGATGATCACAATTAAGCAGAAGTATTGTTATAATAATACTTTACAGGGATGCAATGAACAATTAATATCAAGAATAAAAAATGATTTTGTCAAACAGCTGAATATTTAAAAGAAATGGCTGGTTTATTAATCAGAATCAGAATCAGAATATCTTTATTGTCATTGTAACGAGTACAACGAAATTAAGTGCAGTCCCTGTGTCAGAGAGATGTGTACATGAAAATAAATAAGGAGAAATATATAAATAAGGAAATATAAAATATGGGAGCTAGACATTAAGTGAAAAGACACCTTCAATATACAACACACAAAATCATTTTTTATAAAAATGATGTTCATTCTCAATCCTGAAAATGGAAATATTTTATTCCTGTATCACAAAAAAGCTAATAGTTGCAATTATATGTAGTGTTGAGGAATAAGCATAGGATCTGGAAATCTGCACGCAAGCAAGCAGAAACCTGAATGTGCTTCAGTGTTCAGTTCCTAAGAGTTAAGCAGTCAGTGCAGCAAATCTTTTTTGTGGTTTTCATTTGCACTTAAAACATGGGATTTTATCATTGCAAGTGACACATTAAACATACTCTGTATTGATTGTCTTTTTTTGAGTGAACAAAGCAGAATGCATGTGTGTAAATTGCTGATGGTTTGCTTTTTGAATATTTGTTGTACGACATCAAAAGGAATATTGCAATTCTAAAAGAACAAAATTACTGCCTGGCCAACAAAAGCTCATCATTAACTCCATTTAACAGTAAAAGACTGCTGTATATAGAGATTTTTCTCACAAAGCTCCTGTTAGTCATTCTATACAATTACATTAAAGTGCATGCAAATTTTAAAGTATTAATTCATTTGTATTTACATTGCTTCAGATGTACTATGACTAAGTCACCTTACAGTTATTCAGTTTTTTTAAATTGTATTTTATTTCTGTTCTTGACTAATTAAGATGAAAATGTGTTGGTTTTCTTCTCCTGAGAGTTGTTGGATCAATTAACTGTCACAAATTCTTTCTTCTTTGTTTTCAGTATGAAGATGATTACCAGAACACCACTTTCAACCCAATAATGTATGCCAAGCCTTGCAGCTATCAGGTCACTTTCCAGTTTGCAGAAAAGTTTATTCCTGTGGTCTTCAGTCTTGTTTTCATCACGGCAGTGGTGGGCAACATACTGGTAGTGTGCGTGGTGCGCCGTTACCGCCGCTCACACGAAGGTCCGTGTTCGTACTCTCTCACTGATACCTTCCTATTGCATCTGGCGATATCTGACTTTTTGCTTGCCTTTTCACTGCCCTTCTATGCTGTTCAGTGGGCACATGAATGGGTGTTTGGAAAAGCAGCCTGCAAGATGATCAGCGCCATCTTCTCTGTCAACCTCTATGGTGGAATTCTGCTCCTGGCATGCATCAGTTTTGACCGCTACTTGGCCATTGTTCACGTTGTGACCGCAGGGTGGCACCGCCGCAGCTGCCATGCCCAAGTGGCTTGTGCTGTTGTGTGGATAGCCTGCGTTGGTTTGGCTTGTGTGGATGTCATATACCAAACAGTCATCCCACTGCCACGATCAGGTCGTCTTGTCTGCCACCTTGCTCTTCCGGAGAAAACGAATTGGCATGTGGTGCTCCTGATGATCAACCTGATCTTAGGCTTTGGGTTCCCCCTACTGGTCATGCTGTATTGTTACATCCGTATCTTCCGCTCTTTGTGTCATGCAAGTCGACGACAGAAGCGCAAGTCGCTGCGTCTCATCATATCTCTAGTCTCCGCATTCCTGGTCTGCTGGGCCCCTTACAATGGATTCCGGCTCGTCGATTGCCTGCTTCACTTGAACTGGTTGCAGCAGGGTTGCGAACTGAACACAGCCCTGGACATCGGGACCCTGGTATCTGAGAGTTTAGGGCTTACGCACTGTGCCCTCAATCCCCTGCTTTACGGATTTGTAGGGGTGAAGTTCCGCAAGGAGCTGGTGAACATGTGGAAGGGAATTTTGGGCTCTCTAGGCTACCAAGGACTAGATGGATGGGGAAACAACCAGAGGAGACGCAGAAGAACTGGAACTCTCAGTACAGACAGTGAAAACACGTCCTACTTCTCTGTCGTCGTGTAATTCTGTGATTCGTGTCTCAGAAAGGGGGATGGAAGTATGGTGAGAAAACGAGCAGAACAGGGAAGAAGGTTATAGAATGGAGAAGTGAAAACAACAAGAAGTGTCAAGGACAGCAAAAAGTACAATACCAAAAATATATTTGAAAAATTACTAAATTCCCAAAAAAATGCAGTGGTTTTCATCCTCATCCAAGTATCAATTATTTGTCAGATTGAGTAAGTTCTCCATTATCCAGTTCTGACATTCAATTGTTCTGCATTTCAAGTGAAACAGGTAGCAGACTTGTACTGTATTGGTTTTAATGACAGACCTGGAATCCCTTACTAAGGGATTAGTACATGCAGCTGATGTCTTTGGTACTGTATGTTCCTCAGGTATTTTCCCAAACTTACAATTAGTGACCTTTCACCATAAACAATGAATAGAAGGGCCATGTTAGATCTGACAAAGCAGATTCAAGCTGTGTTGTGAAACATGTACTTTGTAATATGCTAGAACGTTGGACCTTGGGTATTGCTATACAGGGAGCATGAAACAGCTCTACAGCTTTCACATCTCCAACTTTGTGACCAGGGTCCTCTGCACTGCAAAATTGTGATGTCCTTGCAGTAGTTTCAAGACAAACAGTCATTTTGTATAAGGGTGCAGATTATAAACAAACAACAAATAACTACTTTTGATATTTTGAAAGTTCACTGTCTTGGAGTACAACTTATGAAAATTACAATGCTTGGGCCACAGTAGGCCTATATTATTAGGCCATATATTTTAGGTGCAAATTAAAAATATATTCTCATTTATTAACTCAGCCTTGAGACACAGCCAGCCCCAAAACAACCCTTCGGTGTTTTTGATATGGAAATTAATGTGACTGACTTAATCATTAATATTGTGCATGACTTCATGATTGAGTTCTGTATTTCTGTGAACAACAGCATTTCTGTTATTATTTTATGAAATATCAACAGCCTTGTATGTAATATAATGCATAAAGATATAGATACTGATGGGCTGTATTGTTTTTTACTGTAGAGACATAGTTTTAAGCAGACTGCACATCTTCAATCAAAGAACTGTTGTATAATATACTCCCTTTCAGATGTTGAGAATGCAAGCTTGTCAGAAGAAAACCAAACCAAATATGATTGGGTTATTAATGTTAACAGCACTGTAATGTTCTTTTACAGAACTTCACCCTAATCCTGAAGTATGTGGGTTGTCCTTTATTCTCTTTAGGTCACCAACAGCTTTTGTACTGAAAGATAAGACATAAGTATCTGAACACCATTAATCCCAGGCCCACTGGCAGCATGCAAATCAAGATTTAAGTGGCAAAAGTCAAAGCATTAGATGAAGGGGTACACAACTCTGTTTCAAAAAGTCATCAGTGAATGGTAGAATTTGCTCAAGTTCAGCCATTCATTGATAAATTTAAGCAATTATTTGCATAGTAAATCACCCACCCTGGCATCAGTTCAAATGTATTGCTGGAAGCCTACAAAACTCCAGCCCATCAAGGCCACAGTTGTTCATCTTTGATGTGAATAAATTGGTTGTTTTCTATCTGCTTGAATGAATGCTGGGTACTAAATTAAAAGTATGTTCAAGAAACATGCAGCTATTACTGCTGGTAAGTCAATGACATGTTGTAGTTTTATTTCTGATTAAAAGTTCTTCTTTGCCTGGTCTGGGTTATAGGGGGCTGGATCATAGGGCACAATTAAGGGTCACATATACTTTGGAAGGGCATATACAAGCACACACACACAAACTATGGGCAAATTAGAGATGTCAATTTGTTTGAATGCTTGTTTTTGGAGTAAACCAGCATAACAAAAGAACATGCCAGCTGTATTGTAATTGAATCCCCAACAGACCTGGCAGTTAATTCTTCCCATATATCTATTCAAGCATGCAGAAACTGGGGCTATCTGCAGAACTTAGTTTTACTCCCATGTTTCAAACTGCAGCATTATTTTTGCCAAGACTGTGAAGATTGCAACAGTAACCTGAAATCTGACAAAAGAAACATTATAGTAGGCGTATACTCCGGAGCAGTAGTTTAGCACTTAGAACTACATGGGGGAGGCTTTTTCGTTCTTAGTGTGCATGAACCTGCCGTTTTTTAGCTTATGCTTGTACATATAAACGACCACATAGCCTGTTGCATTTCTGCTTAAACCCACATATATTTTTTTGTTTTGCGACTGCAGTCTATTTTTGAAGTAGCCTTACACCCTTCAAAAACGTAACCATGCCGGCCGGCCGGCCGGAAAGTTACACCAGAGTGATATATTCTGACACTCCTTAAAACGTTTTCGCGCGTGGATACATAATTTAATGCTTTTACGTGTTTTAAGTTTACGGGTGACTAACAAAATGAATGACTACCGTAACGGCCATTCACTAAAGAAAGAAAGGAGAACAATGAATAAAATTCGGACAACTCTATGGTATCCGATATGGGACATTTATGCCTCAACGCAAACTTTTAAAATAAGCCTTTGAGTTCCTTTAAGGTGACATTTGCAGTGCTTTCTCACTGCCACCTTTTTTAAAAAATATTGTAGCGACACGGACCGTGGGATTGTTGGTAGTGTTGTTTGTGTGTGCGGGCTATAGCAAGGCTAACCCCCAGGTTTTGTGGTAATGTCCAGCAGATGTTTATGATTTCTTATCTGTGTGGTCGCCTTGGTTAAAAGTCAAGCTGTCTTTATCTCCTGCCTCTTCGGGGGGCGTCGCTACAATATGACCCTTAAGTTATTCTATTACTTCTTTCCGGCAGCACAAAGTCTTTTTGAAGTCGCTGCCGTGGACTTGGCCGTTGAAAAGCCACCTCGTATTTGTGGAGTTTGCACGACAATCTCCGGGTGTCCTACGTAATATAACAAAGACATGCATGCAGTTACAAAAGCGATTCCTCGTTTACACCCCTTGAGTTAACCTCTGTAGAGCTTAATCAAATTACTTTTGGCGTCTTTATGGGTGATCTCTTTGAATTAAACTTTTAATACAACATACAAAGTGTATGTATAAGCACAAACGACTATTGGTAGTGTGATTGTTATGCTGTCACAGTCGTTGACTGGTGGTGGAAATGGAAATTAGTTTGTCTAGAACAAATTATTTAATTGTAATATTTAATTTCTCTATTATTCTTGGTTTCAACAACGTAAGCAAATTGTTGCAGCCTGTTTCTATGTTTCATGACGTTGAAAAACACCATTCTCCCATGACCAGTGGGAGGGTATCGAAGTACACTACTGTTGTCGTGCTGTGACTTGACTGTACAAAAATATTCGAGTTTGTTTCTCTATCTTATACGTACTTTATCTTCCTCTGACTTTATCACTCTTAATGTATATACGTGTTTCCCGGTATTGCACAAGCAGCCATTGCACTGTTCGTAGTGAGCAACGAAAGCGATCTTAACGACGCCAGAGTAAATTTCTGTCACTACACCAGGCTTTGCGAAGCGCAAAGTCATGGAAAATATGGTAAGTCCATTCATATCGACTCGCTGCGGTCTTTAAGGGGTTTAATTGGTCAATATTGCGATTTATGTACACTTAAGTATGACCTAAGAGAAAAACCGAAAGTGGAACTTACACCGTACGTTTGCTTTACTTAACGGACACAGCATTTTTTACAACAAAAATAAACGGTACAACACGTTATTATTATAATTGGAAGTTAAGCGATTAGTATTGGCTTTGATCACATTCATCTATAATAAATTTGTGAAATGGATATGTATTTCTAGCTGTTGCGCCTGTTGAATTGTTTTGATGACGTGTGATACGTCCGGGCCAATGCCCTGTGCTAAATGTGTAATTCCAAAGTTAAACGTCATAAATGTAAACTTTAATGCGTGAAATTTCCCTTACCATAGCACTTTAACTGTTTTAATTTATCTTATGTGATGCAGCTATAATTAAGTTACAGTTAACGAACTTTTATACAAAGGTCTGATAATGAATATATGCTAGTCAACAAGACTCCAAGAAATATGTAACAGACCTTTTCTTTAACAAATCTTTTCCAGCAGAACACAGTGATTAATATTACTTGTAATATTGTGAAAGTGTGGTTTGTCGTCGTTTATTTTTAACAGGACTATAATCCAAAGAGCATTTTGAAATTTGTATAAATATTAATAGTGCATCGTAACATTGTTATAAAAATGCCGTGGAATAAAAACGTTTTGATTAAGCGTTAAAGGCGCCGATATGATAGATAGTTAGTAGTGTGGGTGTGTTATTTTAGAACTTACATTTGCTATAATCATTTAATCAAGTGTTGTGGGTAAACGTTTTCTAATGTTTATGTATTCTGGTTTGTTAACAGACAAAGATAGAAGTAGAATTGGATGGAATGTTCTTGGGTAATGACACTTATGACTACAAAGACTACAAAATCGAAGAAGATAACTTCCTGCAGTTCACATCCATATTCATCCCCATCCTGTACTCTGTGGTCCTGGTTGGAGGCCTGCTGGGGAATGGATTAGTTCTAGTCGTTTTGTGCTGTCTGCAGCGGAGCTGGACATATGTAGATGCTGTAGTCCTGCACCTGTCTGTGGCTGACGTTCTGCTGCTCGTCACACTGCCTTTTTGGGCTGCAGAAGCCGTCCAGGGCTGGAGTTTCAGCACTCCACTCTGCAAGCTGATGGGAGCCATGTTCAAGGTAAGTGGCTAATCGGCTCACCCAAGTTTGTCATATAAATACACTGGGCACAGGTTAAGGTGCAGTGTAAAAGTTCCTCAACTCATTCTTTTTAATAGAATTGTTAAACTATGTATAAATATTGACAACAAAGAAGTGTTTTAGTTCTATCATCCAAGGTAGAATGACGATAAGAAACAAATATCCATGCTTGTTGCACAAGCTCCATCTAGTATCCAGTTGATTCAATGCTGTGTTTTTAGGGTTCAAGCACATTCCATGTGGAACCCTATTATTTTAGTCCTGATTTTTCATTTTTAGGGTTCAAGCACGTTCCGTGCTTTTTTTCTTATGCTGCATTTGACCTCCATCATATTTACTTTCTTTTTTCCGTTTATTCCAGATTAAAGTCTACTGTAGCATCTTCCTGCTTACCTGCTTAACTCTAGGTAACTATTTATCTAACGTCCATGCCATGAAAATATCTTCACGTTGCACTCCCTGGCATGTACAAGCACTCTGTTTTTTTGTCTGGTTCTTCTGCCTCATCCTGTCCATCCCTGACTGGATCTTCCTAGAGCAACAATTGGATGCACATCCAAATATGCTTATGTGCACCCACAACTACCTACGGTTCTCCACCCACAGTGGGTTTATGAGCTCTCGCCTGCTCTACCTTATTGTGGGATTCTTCATCCCGTTTGCAGTCATCGTCTTCTGCTATTTCTGCATCCTGCTACGGTTGTACCAGAGCTCCCAAAGTCTACAAAAGCACAGGAGCCTACTACTGATACTGGCACTAGTCTTGGCCTTTTTCATTTGCTGGACACCTTTCAACGTAACCCTAATGGTGGACACCCTGTACCAAAGGAAAGACCCTGGTTATGCTGAGATGCCACTGGCCCTGAGGACAAGTTTGACTCTGACCACTGCCTTGGGCTGTCTGCACGCTTTATTAAACCCTATGCTTTACACCTGCCTGTGTGCACATTTTCGACATCATCTGCTTCACCGGCTGAGGCTGAGCTCCGAATCACCACCTAATCATGGTCTGTCACTGTGGGATGAGTCCGTGCCTCCTGAGGAAAAATACAGCATGAACCAAGTGGCAGATATGACAAAGACTTGTTACTAAGTGTAAAAAAGCTAATTTTACATTACCCCACATGAGGCTTTTTTTATGCTGGGAAATGCAGTGGGGGACATGGTGGTTTGTACTGTTGCTTCACACCTCCAAGGTTGGGGTTTCAAATCCTGTCTCTACTCTGTGTATGTGGAGTCTACATGTTATCTCTGTGCTTTCTGGGTTTCCTTGGGTACTCTGGTTTCCACCCGCAGTCCAAAGACATGTGATGTAGGTTAAGTGGCATGTCTAAATTGCCCATGGTGTTGCATGGAGTTGAGACTGTGCCCTGTGATTGGTTGATCCCCGTACTGACCCTTACACTGCCTAGGATGGGCTCCAGGTGACCCTGCATTGGATAAGCGGTTTAGGAGGTAGATCGTTGGGAAATGGAGTTTTCCTTGGTCAGCATGTTGTGAATGTTCTCCCAGGATGGCAATCATATGGATTATTTTAATAGTTTGTATTGAAGGTTGCACATATGATGGCATGTGGGAAATGTCCCAAAGTGCATACTTAACTTTAATAACTTGCTTTTTTGTGGAAGAAAATGTTAAAACCACTTGCACATCCTCAGAAAATGGTATGCTCCCTGACTAACTGTGCATCAGCTTCCAGAATATTCCTTCTTGTATGTACTTTTCATTTCTCAATGCAAGTGGATGAGTGCAGTGAACAGTAGAAAAAGAAAAGGAAGAAAAAACTCCTATATGGGTCAGTATCCTTTGCTGAGTGCTGGTTTCCAGGATTAAGGTTGAGAGACAGGTTTATATGAAGGGGAAACATCAAGTGAGAATTTTACGTGGCAAAAAAGTACCAAACCTTGATCCACAATGTCGGGTCAGTACAAGAGTCTGATCCAGCATTAGTATTTTTAGGAATGTTCTAATTATCCGTTTATGTCACTGCACTTTTAAGGATGTTAAAGAAAGTAAACATGAAAAATCATGGTTTCTCTCTCCTGTGTAGCATGTTTTTCATAATGTATAACTGGTTTAAAAATCTAGTTTTCATATAATAAAAATTAAGGTATGTTTTAACAGAACACTGTTTTAAGTGTTGTTTTCTGAAACTGGGTTTGGAGTTTGGGATCTGTTAATTTGTTCCTGAATGTATTCCTGATTCTTTAATTGGATGTGTTTGAATTTTGGGCAGGCAGAGCCACTTGTGTTATTAAGTTCAATTCACGATATGCTTCTCTAATTTTTGGCCAACCAGTCAGACTCAAATAAAACAGGGATTTAGGGTTTTGAAAAGTCCGAGACTCCTATAGAATTTGGTTGAACAACAACAGAATTGTTTCATCCACCTACTTATGGTTTATTTCAGACGTGAAGGAAAAAGTTTGATGAGCTGCTGATGTCTCATTGATCACTTGCTAAGGTTTTCCTTGCAAAATTTTGCTTTGTCAGTGTAAGGTGGTTGTTTCTGGGATTTTTTTTTCTTAATTCTACTATACTCTTTCCAGAATGTAAGAGGTCAGAAAATACCTAGCTAGAGCAACAGCTTGCAGTCTTGCCTGGTTTTGAGGAAGTTAACAAGAACGAAACTAAAACATACTCAAGTAATTTTAGTTTATACTGTTATATTTCAGTCCAATATAACAGTGGTTTTAAATTTAAAGGTTTTTTAATTACTACTTATAGTAAGTCCATGAAAAAAGTCAGTTATCATTGTGATAGATTTCATATTGTAGATAGATACCTTGTACTATGTTCATATTGTATAAGATTTGTTTCCCATTGCATTTAAAATATAGACATGCAGTATGAGGCCTATAGAATTCAGACCTCTCAGTTTCGATGTGATACTTTTATGTGTGAAAAAAATTATCAATACATTTTTTAAAGTTTTCTAATTATTTTTTAATTTTGTGTTGAATGTTGCATAATGCTTCTGTATTTATTTCAAAATTCAATTTGCACAAGTTATTTATCGTTCATACTGCAGGCTGCTTAATAAATGGTTTTAATAGCCTACTTACCATACATCATTCAGTCACATTTTCATTTTGATATTTATAGTTGGATGCTTTTGCCTGACTGGACTGTTTCACTTTGGTCACTGGGTGTTTCAAGTTTCATAAATATATCGCTTCCTGTAACAGAGGGTCATGACAGCATATTGCCGGCAGTCTCTATGTTTGTGTTTCATCCACTTACCAATTCTTCAAAAGAAATAAGCATGTTTGCTTAACTCTTATGTTTAACATTGATATTTTAAATTATAGTTTTAGTTTTCCCCACACTTCTGCTAATAATCAAAGAAAGTATTACCTGCGTTCCTATGACCTTAAAAGACAGGTAAGTAGTTGGAGACTGTAATACATAACAAAATCATGTGTCATGTTAGTTTCAATATTGTATGAAACATGCATTGTAAGTAGTCTTTGTAGCATAAGAAACCTTAACATTTTCTCCTTATCCATCAAAATTTACCTGATTTTATTATTAGTAGTACAAAAATCATTCCTTTGTTTATACCTTTTTTAAAAAATGTTTTATAACCTTTAAAACAGTCAACACTATTGACCTATAAAAGTGTAATGACTCATAGCAAAAATATTAGGTCATATTTAGCCTCATTTTTATTTATCTCTACTTACATGCAGGTCTATCAACTGTGACATGGCACAAATGTGCTGTATATTTTCCAATGAAATCTGTTAACTTGAGCACAACCAACCTACGGTTGATTAGAGTGACTTCTACCACTTGTGGGCAGTAAAATCAAATGTATGCTGTAGTGAATATATGTGCAGGCTTTATTGTCATGCAATCCATGTACAAGTACATATACAAGTATACAACAACATGAGATAAGATTTCCTTAGAACTGTGGTGCACCATACTGATAAAAAATTAACACAAAAAAATCACAATAATTTGCAATGCAAAAACAGTGCAGTGCAAGACTGTGGTGTGGGGATATGGGTATTATAGGCTCACGTATCTGGTAAGGGGATCAGCAAGGTGTTGAGCAACCTGACAGCTTTGGGGAAGAAGCTGTCGCTGAGGTCCCTATGATTTTTTCTGCTGTATGGGGTATCGTGGTATTGTAGTTTGAGACTTTGCAGTTCCCAAACCAGACATCGATACAGCTTGTGAGGACACTCTCTATTAAGCCCTATAGATGAGGATTAGGAGTTTGGGTGTTGCTCTCCTCAGTCCCTCTAGGAAGTGTAATCTCTGCTGTGCTTTCCTGGCTAGGGAGGAGGTGTAGAGAGTTCAGGTGATAGCTACTGCCATGTGCTCCTGAGTCTCTACACAGTAAATCCTTCAATGTGTTGAGATAGATTGTTGTTCAAGCACTGGTCCACCTGCCACTCCAATTCCAGTCTGTATGTTGACATCACAATTAATGGTGAGACCCACCACTGTTGTGCCTCCAGCAAATTCAGTTATGCTGTTTGAACTGCACTTTCCAGAACAGTTGCGTGTCAGCAGGGTGAGCAGAATTGGGCTGATCATGCAGCCCTTTAGGGAAGGAGGGAGCAGTGATGAGTGTGGAGGTGCTGGTGATTTTATTGGTGCAGACTGTCTGCAACCCCTCCTCCGGAACTCCAGGATCTAGTGAACATTGATTTCATGCAGTTTGATTATCCTAATTCTTTATTGGTATCCTAAACTGAACTGAATTTGCCATGTCTTAGCATAGTCTGCCCCTTCAATGGATCACTGCCTTGACGTGGTGAAGGGGTTTGCGCAGTTTAGTGAAACTATGAGCTAAGCCGTGTAGGGCCACCCAAGATGGACAGGTCGTAGTGGAGAACTCCGACCAAGGTGATCCCTGGAGAAGGAAATGGCAACCCACTCCAGTATCCTTGCCAAGAAAACTCCATGGACAGTATCAAAAGGCTACAAGATATGACACTGGAAGATGAACCCCTCATGTCAGAAGGTGTCCAAAATGCTACTGGGGAACAGTGGAGGGCAAGTACAAGTAGCTCCAGACAGAGTGAAGCGGCTGGGCCAAAGCCGAAAGGACACTCAGTTGTGGATGCGTCTGGTAGTGAAGGGAAAATCCGATGCTGCAACGAACAACACTGCATAGGAACCTGGAACATAAGATCTATGAATCAAGGTAAACTGGATGTAGTCAAACATGAGATGGCAAGATTAAACATCGACATGTTGATGTGGGTGGGCAACAGACAAGTGTACCACCACAACTGCAATCACTACAACTTAGTTGTCCAAGAAGCTCCCCTTCAATGGATCACTGCCTTGTCGTGGCAAAGGGGCTTGCGTAGTTCAGTGAAACTATGAGCTAAGCCGTGTA
>JAACJT020000110.1:3136497-3147589 GCA_009936485.2 Gymnarchus niloticus | reverse complement strand
TTTATTGTCATTGTAACGAGTACAACGAAATTAAGTGCAGTCCCTGTGTCAGAGAGATTTATACAGGAAAATAAATATAAATAAAATTTATAATAAAATTAAATAAATAAATAAATAAATAAATAAAATTTAAAAATAAATATAAATAAAATTTACAATAAAATTAATTAAATAAATAAATAAATAAATAAAATTTAAAATTTAAAAATAAAATTAAATAAAATTTATTTTCCTGCATAAATGACGTTCTGACGTTGTCTTTGGTTCAGGAGTGGCTTGATATTAGGAATGTGACAGTTGTAGCCCCTTTCCCGAAGACGTCTAAGCATGGTGGCTCTTGATGCACTGACACCAACCTCAGTCCACTCCTTGTAAAGCTCTCCTAAGTTTCTGAATCGATTTTTCTTGACAATCCTCTCCAGGCTGCGGTCATCCCTGTTTTCCAGTTGACTGTCCATTAGTGTGCTTCGGTACAGCACTCTGTGAACAGCCAGCTTTTTCAGCAATGACCTTCTGTGGCTTACCCTCCTTGTGCAGGGTGTCGATGATTGTCTTTTGGACAACTGTCAAGTCAGCAGTCTTCCTCATGATTGTGGTTGTGTGTACTGAACTAGACCGAGAGATACACGATATTTATACTGTTTGAATAGCAATTTACTCTAACTCAAAATGAGATATTCTAATAATTTGAGATACTGGATTTCTGGTTTTCATGAGCTATCAGCCATAATCATCAACATTCGAACAAAAAAAAAAGCTTGAAATATTTCACTTAATGTGTAATAGCATATTTGAAGGTTTACCTTTTTGGACTAAATTACGAAATGACCTTTTCAGGATATTCTGATTTTTTTTTTAGCTGCATCTGTACAGTAAGCAATCTAGGAATGCTACTCTTGGATGATGATGATGATGGAGCAGTATAGGATGACATTTACATGCATTAACTTGTGCAACTGAGTTGTGTAACTTCTTGCTCCTCTTTGGCTCAGGGATGAACTTGAGCAAGAGCTTCGAGACAGCTACTTCACATCCCCATCGCACTATTCTAACTAAAATCAGTTTTTTTTTTATTATTGATTACGTGTCATTCGGTTAAACTTAAAGAAATATAAGCGACAATTGTAAATTTTTTTCTGTCCTGCAATTAATGAAGGATTCCAGCTGTTTTTTGCTGCAATAAAATGTGTAGATTTGAAGTCAAGCCACTATTAGCGGTGCCGTTTAAACGAACGCACTGCTACACGTATCATTTTTCGCAGGCAGTCATCTGCAGCGACCGTCATAACTAAGCGAGCTCGCGGCCGCCCGTGGCCACCTGGCCTGTGACGTCACCCAGCTGTGGATGCTGGCGGACACGCTGCGTTGTTTGGGATCCCGGTCGTGAGTGAGGCTCTTCTCGGCGTCCGTCGCCTCTGCTTGGCGGACCGCGGCTGTGCGCCTCGCGGACGCAGTTTTCTCAAACGGCGCATTAACATGAGTGGGGGTATCTGTTGCGTGCCGCTGCTGTTTACTGTCGCCATGCCTCCGACGTGTGTCGTTCTGCAGCAGTCGTTTTATTGTGCTTGTTAGTGTGTGTCTGCGAAGTAGCCCCCTCGCAGGCCCCAGTGTATCCTCGGACTGGAGTGGCTGGCCGAGAGCAGGCTGGGGGCCGTGCGTTAGCCGCGCGGGCTGTGGGCTGCACCGGCTGGCGTCGCTGAGGATAGCCGCTCCTTTCATCACCCCTTGTCGTATAAAGATAGCGGAAAATGTGACGACTGGGAAACAAGTAAGTGGAACAAGTATGATTATTATGTGTTATTATTATTATTATTATTGTTGTTGTTGTTATTATAATGATAATTAAGGATTGTGGCTTCGACTTTTGCCAAGAGCTGTGTGTATATTAATTAAGTGGCCAGTTGTGACGTTATGATACCGGGACGGTTCCGTTATGATGGATAACTGATTACCGGAGAATGAACGATCGGCGCCCTAATGTAAAGACAGAGCAGCTTATAACGTCGCCGAGCATCCTCATTTCCGTGTCGGGGTTTGGGAATACATGACGTCCTTTGTCTTTTTCAACTTTCCAGTTCTCTAAAAATATTACAGAACGGTCAGTTTAATATACTGCGCATTTCCATACTGTGATTTGAGTTAAAATTCAGAATTGAGTGTTCTCTAAAACTGGAATGATACTATTTTAATTTATCGTTAAACATTATTAGAATACTGTATATTACTTATGTTACTCCATTTGTTCATTGGCTGAAAATGATCTTTTATGTTTGGCAGTCTCGATCCTGGTTGAAATCTCATTGAGTCGTCTTATTGTAAGATGTTGTCCAGAAAATAGCAGAAATAGTTCACCGTAAAACAGCAAAATGCAAGTAAAAAGTGACTATTAAAAGCCATCAGCTCTGCTTGTCATTACGTGTTTGATGTGGATAATCCGTAAGTTATTTTAAACGTGAGCCTTATTACATTTCAGTTACTACAAACCAATACTTTTGTTCATATTATTCCCCCTTCTTTTAATCATCATTATGATGTTAGCATCCACGCTTATTAGTTACCTTTTCGGTTTAATTTTTAGGTTCCAAATTTTTGAGCTAGCTAAAAGATTGACCCCCAACTCAATCTTGCTCGTCCCCCCCTGCATTGGGTGTGGGAGAGATGGCTGCCTGCTTCTCTCCCTTCCTGGTTGTCCTGCTATGGGCCTCCACTAGCCAAGCTGGGGACTGTAAGGGTCAGAGGCAGGTGCTCAGGGGACCACCGGGATATGTCACAGACGGGCCAGGAAACTACTCCGTCAATGGAAATTGCGAGTGGCTGATTAAGGGTAAGAAAATGTTGGATATTTGTATTTTGTCTTTTGTGGAACAATTATGGCCTAGGGCTGAAGGATTTAGGTTTTTCTGATTTTGTCATTTTCTTGGTAATAAAGTTGTGTTGTGAAATTATGCAGGAAATAAATGTGAATGCACAGTTCAAGTAATTGACTAAGTTATCCATAAATGGCACTCTGCAGTTTCCAGCAGTAGTTAGCATCAGCTTGTGGTTCTGACATTTCTGTTTTTTTCTTTAGATTTTTAATAAGCTTGTTTACCTACTAAAGACAGATTAAGCAGTGAATTTTTATGGAAAAATATCTGATTTGTTTCATAAAAAAAATCATCTTAATGCATGGTTAGTATCAAGTAAAATTATTGAAAGATTTCTTCATTTCCTGTCTTGACTTTTTTGTTTCTTGTCATAGCCCCCAGCAGCAGTTACAGCATAGTTCTGAACTTCACCTTCATGGAAACAGAGTGCACTTATGATTACCTGTTTGTTTACGATGGAGACTCGTACCACAGTCCCCTGCTGGCTAGTCTCAGTGGTACAACCCTACCGCAGCCTATAGAGGCCAAATCTGGCAAGGTAATAAGATGGTTGTTCACTTACACATGAAAAGAAACAGAATCATGTCTCTGTAAAGCTAGTAAATAAGATATTGCACAAAATGGTATCACCGTTCTGCAAAACTAATACTCCAAAATGGTATGGCAGTGTTTAAGTCTGATGAAAACCCTGGTACTAATGTGAGAGATGCACTGTTTCTTTAAATAGTGTAGTCTTTTAGGTGTCTAAAAGATTCTGACCTTGAGTTCTTTGCATCTCTCCCAGATGCTGCTACACCTCTTCAGCGACGCTAACTACAACCTTCTGGGCTTCAATGCCACCTACTCTTTTTCGGTGTGCCCGGGAGCCTGCGGCGGGCACGGTCGCTGTGACCTGGTCTCGGCGCGCTGCCTGTGTCACGAGGGCTGGGGGGGCTCTGACTGCTCCACCCCGCTCTGCTCTCAAGTTTGCCCGCTGCACGGCTCCTGCGACAAGGTGAGGACGTGGTGAAATTAGGGGGGCGATGTCATACCCAGTAGTTTGTGTCAGGTTTCCTTTGTCTGTTTTGTAAGGTTTGCAAGATAAAGATAAGTGCACAGTTACTTCAGTTCCCCTACTAAGATGTAATTAGTCTAATTTTGAACAACGTTTTAGCACATCATGGTTGATTTTTGCCCTGGGTCCTGGAGGAAGAGGTTGCCTGTTCAGTCCTTTCACTCCCTGGTCCCCTGGAATTCATTAAGCTAACGATGACAAGCTCTTCTCTCCCCTCAGAGAGGTGAACGCTGCCTTTGCAGCTCCGGCTTTGTGGGGCGGAGCTGCCAACTGGGTCTCCGTGACGACAGTGGGGCCGGGCAGTGGTGGGAGGTTAGCAAGGGTGATGCCCGCATACCTCGGCGCACTGCTGCAGCCGGGGTGTACCTGCCATCCACTGAAGCCATGTACATCTTCGGAGGTGAGCCTCTCTGCCGCTCTGCAATTTCTGATGCTTTTATTCAAATTCTTCTGTTTATTACTTTTTTATATTGCTTTCAACAGTTGTAGTCATTTGTGCTGTTGAGAATAGGCTGTTTGTTTTTTTTGAAATTGCAGTGTTTTGGTGGTGCGTTTCCTGCTGGTAAAACTTTCTCAAGTTGTGTAGAATTGTCGTAACCACAGCTAGTCACAACTTAGTTTTAAATAGAAGCACCTCTGCTTTCAAGAAAAAGTGGAGATCTTAACCATTTCTTGTGCCTGTTTTGGTATCAGTGGGGTCAGCTGACTGGATGTTCTGGTGCTTGGTGTACGCCAGCTTACAGGCATCAATTGGGGCACGTTTGCTGTTCCTGTTGTGAATTGAGACTTGAATTGAGCTATTTTCCTCCATTTATGAAGTGCTTCATTAGTTTAATGGTTTGTTGCGAACAGAAAATGTTAAGGTCTGTATGAAGTCACGATGAGTTCTATCTGCCTCGAATTTGGCATCAACCTGCGTTTGCTGTGCCCTCGCAGGGTTCGACTTGAACCAAGCTCTGGGCGATCTGGTGAAGTACAACTTCACAAGTAACCAGTGGGCCGAGGTGCGACACATGTTCAGCCCGGTGAGGATTGGCTGCTGGAGGAAAGCTTTCATTAGTGCCGTGTCCCCCGTGGCTATTTTGTTGTCTCTCATCCAACAGACACCAGCCTCCTCGCTGCTCTTTCATGTGGCAGGGTGGTTTGATGTGGCTTTTTAATCAGTCATTAATATCATTTTGGCCTCCTTGGTGAACTGAGTATGACACAGGTCTCTCTGGCAGGCGGCTCGACATTCTCATACCGCCGTGGAATGGCAGGGGAAGATGATCATCTACGGTGGCCAGCTGTCTGACGGCTCACTGGCTGACGACGTCTGGATGTACGCCCCGCTGGAAGACAGGTGGAGGCAGCTTGGCAGAGGGGACCTCCCGGGGGCTCCCAGGCTGGCTAACCATGCAGCAGCCATGGTGGCCAACTACCTTTACGTGTTCGGGGGTATGTTAATCGCAGGTGCGTTTGCGAAGAGGTCGGCCATTACCTGCCTCTTTTCTCATGTCGTCACTATCTCCTTCAGGGCGTACGGAGGAGGACATGTTTTCCTCAACGCTGTACCGGTTTGAGCTGACGAAAGGCCTGTGGGAGGTGGTGCATCCATCTGGGGGGAAGCCCCCCGCCACAGCAGGCCACTCCATGGTGTATCACGCCCCATCCCAAACGCTGCTGGTCTACGGAGGCCACAGGCCCACCACTGCCAGGTAAAATGAATGAATCTCCAAGATCCAGCTGGGGTGTCATCGGCCTTGGGAGCCTCACCTGCCACTCACACGGTCTCCTCTAGGTTCAGCGTGCGAGTCAACTCCACAGACATGTTCCATCTTGGACGCCGCTTCTGGACCTCCTTGCGCTCTCGCTTCCCAGCCAGCGGCCCCAGGGAGAGGGCCTTTCACTCCGCCACGGTTATCGGCAACTATATGGTCGTTTTTGGTGAGTGGACTGTACTCTCCCGATAAGCATTACTAAGGAATCTTTGAGTCTGATTTTTATTTACCCTACTCCTGCTGTGTGGACACTGACAGCTTCCTGTTTGCTTGTTGTGCTCATCCTCAGGTGGAAATGTACACATCCATTATCAGGAGGAGAAGTGCTATGACCAGGAGATCTTTTTCTACCACCTGGACTGTCACCAGTGGGTCACCAGCGGGGAGAGCCCCATGCAACGTGAGTCATGCCACGCCCTGAGTGGGTGCATGGCTGGCTTAGCTAGGTGCCAGGCACACTGAGTTTGGGTAGTGAGGGGGTGCCGGGAAGCTATGGAAAAGATGATCCAGTATTGCTGTGGTTAATGCAGAATAACTTGCAATGCCAGATGCGTCATGCTGATTGTGCAATGTTGGTTTGTAAAGCTCCAAGGTTGAATGACATTACGGTCTATGTTGTGTTTCTGTGACACTGTCTTGCTTCCTCCCAACAAACCAGGAGGGGAAGCTGTGCGAGGGCGGTACTCCCATGTTTCTGCAGTAATGGAGGGCCGTGTACTTCTGGTTGCCGGTGGTTACAGTGGGGTTGCCCGGGGAGACCTGCTGGCATACAAGGTTCCACTATTTGTCAGCAGTGATCCTGGAGATAGGGTAAGGCTTCGTAGGAATGCAGAAAGGATATGGATATGAAAAAATCTAATTTTCCTGGAATATGATTTTAAGGTTGCCCAGTGAGTTGAATCTATGACTTCACATCTGCATGGTTGTGGGTTTGATTCCCACTCTCGACTGTGTACGGTTTGCATGCTGTCCTCTTTAGCAGTGGTTTTTCTCACTGGTATCTGAGCACTGTCTGAAATCACTCGGTGACAAATTGGTGCCTCTTAATTCCCTATGTGGCGTGATTGAGTCGCCTGTCTTGTGCACTTTGCTGCCTCTGATAGGCACCAGGATCCTTTACTGAATCAACAGTTTTGGATGAATGTAAGGCAGCCTTGCAAGAAGATGCATTCCTGCTTTTGTTACATGAATGTTACATTATTGTGAAGTTTTCCAGACATGACCTTGTGTTCTAATAGTGTGTGCAGCTGTAACCTTGGTAACACAGGCTAACATGTCCCGCAGGATGCTGTATGTGCTGAGGCTCCAGACGAGAGCTGGTGCCTGAAGAACCCGGAGTGCAGCTGGTGTGAGGGGCGATGCCGGGAGTACCAGTCGACTAATCCAGTATGCGGTTCCTTTCCATTTCAGCTTTTTGAAGAAATGTGTGTTCACATTGGTCCATTGCAGGTTTCTCTCTCCCCACAGTGTGGCAGCACCGGCTGCCTGGGCCTGGCCAGGTTCCTGTCAGACTGCCAGTCCTGCCTGGTGTTCAGTGGGAGTCCTGGCTCCCTCCCCCATGCCCCCGGGGATTTTGGATGGTGCGTGCAGAACGAGTCCTGCTTGCCCGTGTCAGGTGAGGCATCGCCTGTGCTAAGCAGTTACCACGGCATCAACTGTGCCTGAAACCCACTTGCTGAATTCCCCTACACCCTTTCTATATGGCCTATCAGAGCAGAGTGCCTGCCGCGTGGACCAGATCTCGGGGGCTTATGGCTGGTGGGGTGAGCGCACACGCTTTCTCACCTCCCTCCAGTCCTGCCGCACCGACAACTACGTTCCTGGGATGCACCTGCTCACCTTCCAGCATCCGCGCAACAACTCCCAGCCGGACAAGGTACAGGATTGGTCTCCCGGTCCCCAGTCTGTCCTGGCTCCCTCTGTCTGCAGCGTCCCAAATGTGTCCATCGCACATGTAGTGTTGCAGGCCTGCCTGTCTACATCACGATTTCGCTCTCCTGTCAGGTGTCCATTCTGCGCAGTACCTCCATCACCCTCAGCCCCTCCACGGAAATGGACGTCACTCTGCAGTTCCGGGGGTTTATCCACCCTCTGTGGGGCACCCCTCCACCTGCACCCCCACCCACGGAGACTGTGTCCATGTGGGCACGTATACAGAGGCTCTACTTCACAGCACGGATGGCCGCTGGGCCCAACTCCCTGAAGCTGGTAAGCCAGCGGACTGAAGGGGGTTATGTTCCAGCTCATCAGGGTCATGCAGACAGTCCTAATGCTCTTTCCCCTCCCCACCCCCCACAATAATCGCCATGCTCCAGTCGGAGCTCATTGGCCGCTGGGGAGCCCAGCAGGAAAAGGAAAGCCGTCTGCTGGCCAGGCCGAGCGGAGCCCGCCTTTTCCAGAACCTGACTCGGGGGAACCGCTACTTGGTGGAGGCTGAGGGCTACCTCAACAACTCTGGTTCGGGCCACACCAGTGAGATGGCTCTGACCTGGAACCGGACCGCCGTGCCTGGAGGCAGCGTGAGTACCGGCCTGTTCCAGTGTCATGTTGTGGTTCCCTTCACCAGGTGTCTGATGGTCAGCAGAACATTTTTTTTTTTATCATTGCCCTTATGCTCTGAGGTGGGACATCTTGACTGGTTTCTCTACTGCTCCTGGTTGCAGGAGATCTCCTTCCTGTTCCTAGAGCCTTTCCGCTCAAGCTCCTGCTCTGAATACCGCTCCTGTCTGGCTTGCCTGTCGGACCAGTCCTGTGGCTGGTGCCCCCCGAAGAACCGCTGCCTCCTCCGCACAGTCACCCCTCTGGAGCCCTGCCAGGAGGTTGATGGCACAGCTGAGCGCCACCTGCTGATTACTCCACAGCATTGCACCCTCTGTGAGGACTACCGTGACTGCGCTGCCTGCACTCAGGTATGAATGGCAGCTACTATACACACAATTCTGGCATTTTCTCCCACACCTCATCTTGAACAGAAGGTGGTCATTCTGATGCGTCATTGACCAGCAAAACAGGGCCGGTCAGCAGTCTAAGCCAATGATATGCTACTGCAACATTTGACCCCCCACCTCCAAACTGCAGGACCCCTACTGTGAGTGGCAGATCAGCTCCAGTAAGAAGGGTGACTACCAGTGCAGTCGGCAGGGTAGGCTGGAGGGATCCATCCGTGAGACAGGGGGGTGCCCCAAAGTGTGCAACCAGTGAGTAGGCAAGCGTCATGTCTCCATTAGCCGTTTCTACTGTAGAAGCACATTTAAATGGTGGCCACCCCTCACCCTCTTGCAGGAGGAAGACCTGTGGAGAGTGTCTGTCCAATGCCAGTCAGTGTGCTTGGTGCGAGTCTGCCCAGGCCTGTTTCTACTTCGCCGCATACCTCACCAAATACCCGTACGGGGAGTGCCGTGACTGGTATGACAGGTGAGAACCGGTAGAGCAGCTCATGTCATAAGGCATTTTTCTGCTAATTTTTTTTTTTGAACTGGATTTTGTTTTGCTTTATATCCATTTACAACCATTGGTGATTTCAGTGCTTTCCTTTATGAATTTCTGGAGCTTTCTGTGACTCTGACAATCTCTTGGGATGGTAATCTGTCATCCCACCCCCCACCCCCCCCAGCGTACACTCCATGCCTCAGTGCAAGCGATGCCAGGCCCTGTCCACCTGTGCCGAGTGCCTGCAGACCTTCCAATGTGGCTGGTGCGGAGACTACGATAACCCTACCATCGGCAGGTCAGTCTCACAGCCTCCTGATTCCCACAGTCTTTCCTTGTCTCCTATTCCCTCCCTTGACCCCACCTAACGTCTGATTCTTCTCCTGTTTCCCAGGTGTCTGAGGGGCGACTGGGCGGGACTCACTGATGACTCTGCTTTTAACTGCAGTATCGCAGTGGCAGAAGTGAAATCATCTAGGTATGGTTCAGTCATAGGCTTGATTGGGTTCCCAGCTGGCTTTTTTCAGTATTACTCAGTTCTGCTTCAATGCACAAGAGCAGTGGGGGTTTCTTCTCCACCAACGGTCACAAGGCTATGAAATGAAACTTCTAAAAAGTTTGCTCGGGGCTTATTGCAAGCATCTCTGTTCTGTTCTGAAGTGTCACTGCATTATTGAATAACCTCCTAAGAAACGTGATAAGCTTGTGATAAGTTTTTTGTTTTATAATCAGTCTCATTTTTTCATTTCCGTGGGTGTTTTTTTACAATTTCATATGTGTAGCATTATTGTACTTAATGAATTTTGCAGAAGTGTAATCCAAATGTTTAACTATAATTTGATATGGGTTCGATGTTTGCTATGGAGATGTTCTCAGAAGCATCTGTTCACTCAAATTGAATTGAAGCAGCACACTGCTGTGTGTGCTGAGTCATGCTGGGGAGGGAGGGGCGGTTTGATGTAGACCTGCCTGGGAGAGCTTGAGCTGAAATGAGGAATCCCAGCAGCTGGGTGTTTGTGTCAGGCCACAGCGTCCATCTTAAGTCTAAGCTGTGTAATCCGACCCCACCCAGCCCGGAGCCGCAGACCTCATCCCCTCCACGCATCACCGAGATGGAACTGGAGCTGGAACACATGGAGGGTCTGCTAGATGGCCAGAAGGAGGCTGTGTGGTCATACCCCTCGTGCCCAGATGTGGAGGAGTGTCGGCTGGGCCTTCACCGCTGCCATCCCTTTGCCACCTGCGTGAACACACCCACGTTGTACGAGTGCCATTGCGAGAGGGGCTATACTGGTGATGGAGTGCTGCATTGCAACCAAACGTGAGTTGTCCACTACTGTCTGACCGAAGCTGCAGCTCTGTCAAAGATGTCAGCTCGACTTCTTGTTTGATGTATATCAGCTTTGGAGCCAGATGGAGTAGGGCAAGTGAGAGCTTCACTTTCATTGCAAAACCGCATGGAATCATATGTACCGTCTCCATCCTCTTAGCTGTTTCAACGAGTGCCGTGAAGGCCGGTGCAGCGGGAGCCCACGGTTCGAGTGTGAGTGTGACCTCGGCTGGACCTCGGACCCCTCCACTCTGGTTCTCAGTGGCGTGGAGTGTGACGTGGACTGCGGGTGCAATTTCCACAGCACGTGTGTTACGGCTCCTGGAATCTGTGACCAGTGCCAAGGTGTGTGTGTGTGTGTGTGTGTGTGTGTGTGTGTGTGTGTGTGTGTGTGTGTGTGTGTGTACGTACGTACCATGTTTATATTACATTGTGGGAACAAATATCCCCAGGGTGTAATAAAAACCTGCCATTTTTACTTTCCCCACAAGGGAAAATACAATTTTCAAAAAAATCTGTGAATGCAATCAAAACCAAAAGAGCCGAAAGTCTTGTATTTTGTTGGGTTACTTATTTGTAATGTTGGGGCTGGCTAAGGGGTAGCGTTGTCATAGTAGCTGATGAGCTCCCTGGTAATGAGACGCCTGTACTC
>JAACJT020000110.1:3094184-3133859 GCA_009936485.2 Gymnarchus niloticus | reverse complement strand
CCAAAGTGTTTTTTTTTTTTTGGTTTATTTTTTTTAATTTTGGGGGTGGGTTAGGGGGAGCGTTGTTATAGTAGGTGATGAGCCCCCCTGGTATGAGACCCCCGTTCCCCCCCCCCCCCCCCCCAGACTGGACAACTGGCTTGCAGTGTGAGCAGTGCAAGCCAGGAAGCTTCGGTTCAGCATTGGCCAGGGGAGCAGGCTGTGTACCCTGTCGGTGCAATGGCCACGGCGACCCCCTGCAGGGGTACTGCCACAACCAGACCGGGCTGTGCTACTGCACTCACAACACACAGGGGCCTCACTGTGATAGCTGCCTTCCGGGCTTCTACGGAGACCCCAGGTGAGTGTCTGTGTTTGTCTGTCACGTGGCCGCTTCAGTTGGTGGTCTCGGCGGGGAAGGTTGGCTTTAGTTTAACACAGCTTATGTGTTTGTCGCAAGCAGGCATCTGCTGTTGTTTTTGTCAATTCTGTTGAACTGCCAGTCCTCAGATTTATTCATGACAACAAATCTAGCTTATGCTAATGTGTCACAGTTACAGATGCACATTCAGCGTTTCGGTCTCCCAGCCCCCCCTAATTATGGGCCCTCACCATCCCCCAGGAACAATGGCACGTGTTTCCGACAGTGCCAGGGGCGCTCTGTGCTCCTGTCTTCACCCTCCTCCCTGACCCTGCCGTTGTCGTCCTCGCTGGGCTGGCGGGGGGGCTCCGGAGCTCAGGGGGGGCTCTCCCACTGCCTGTGGGTGCTGTCCGTGTCTGAAGACCTCTCGCCATGCCTGCTGGGGAAGCCGTGTCCACCCGTTTCGCTCATGCTGCACCCTGATTCTCACACCCCTTGCCCCGTGAGTGTCCTCTGTGTCCTCCACACCACTGACGGTGGGGTACTTATACTTTCTCTATAGAGACTATAGAAAGCCAGCCGTTGCATTGTGAGCGCAGTGGTCACCCTGCACAAATGTGCACAAAGCAGACGAAATCTTTATCTCATTTGCAGAACTCCTACGTGTACGTTTTCGATGGCCTGCCCAGATTCCTTGGCAATGGAGTGGTGCACTCGGACCACAACCTAATTGGTGCATTCTGCGGGACCACTCGGACTATGCCAGTCACTATCGAGGCAACGTCAGGTGATTTAATTTTTCTGTCCCTCCTCCATATCTGTGTGTTCTTGTTAACGTCTGCTGGTGCAGCATGAAAATCTGAGTTAAAGAAAAAGGCTAAATTTACAGACTCAGAAAATGTCAGAAATCGTTTGCTTAATTTGAGGTTAAATGTCAATGTGATGAATAATTTTACAGTTCATTTTTCCCCTTGGGTGAAACATCTTTTTTCAACTCCAGGAGTGATATCTGTGTACTTTGAGGCCAACGTCTCCTCCGGACCACCTCAGGGCTTCAATGCCTCTTTCTGGGTGCGCCGATGCCAGGAGGGGCTGCGGGAAGAGGAGGCGGCCCTTTGCCAGGGCAGGGCTGAGTGCCACGGGGGCTTGTGCCAGTGTGCCCAAGGCTATGGAGGGCCGCATTGTGACAGGCTCCTGTGTCCAGGAGGGTGTGGAGCCAAGGAGGGAAGAGGAACGTGTGACATTGTGAGTGAGGACCTGACGTACGGTGCCATCGGAATGTTTGTGAACCCTTAACGTTGTGTTAAACCTTGATGATTAATTTTCTAAAAATCATCTAGAACTGAAACAACTGGAGTCTGAAAAGATACATTCGACTACTCTGTCACTGAGGTCAATGTTATAACGGCCATAAATTATTTGGTACAGAGTTAACTAGTCAATGAGCCAGTAAGCATCATGAATGTAGGGTGTCCTCTTCTGACAAACATGGGAAAGTTTGGTCTTAAAGGTAATGCACCAGGCTGCCATTGAAGAACCTTAGAAAGAGTACATGGTCACCAGTCTGGTGACGGTTTAACTCCACTAAAAATTGTTTAGATATTCAGCAGTCTGCTGTATGACTACAAATGGAGAGAATTTAAGACTGCTGTGATTTTTACCTCTATGTAGATGTTTGTTGGAATTATTCAGCAGTCAAAAGGAAAAGTTGTAGAGGATGTCCAGAAGAACCTCTGAACTGTATCTCAGGATCAGTAGGCCACGGCTGCAGCTGGTGCCCATGTTGATAGATCGTGAAATACTGCGAGTTGAATGTCACTTTTATGGCAGAACTTAACTGCTTATCTTAAGTTTGTACAGGATGACCTTAACAATATTAATGTTTCCTGGCCAGAAGTTTAAAATCGATGTAAAATGTCAGCCTAGGCAAAAACACAAGTCTGCCTGTTATTAAATCAGCTGAAATGCCAGGTGGTTTGGGGCTGATTCTGTCCATGGACATGGACAACTCGCCTTCATTGTGGGACCAGTGTCAGTATTAATGATGCAAGAATATCCTAGTGGAGACTAACACTCCATCTTTGATTGTGAACACTGATGCTAAAGGGTCCAACAAAACGTAAAAAAGGCACAATCCATACCTCGAGCCAGCAGGGATGTGGCAGGACCTGAAGGAAGCTGTAATGCAGGAGAAGCCTCTGTGGTGAAACCCGTCTTCTCGAAGAGAAACGGGACAGCCTGATTAGTATCTGTGAGAAGCATTTGGATGAGCTACACCTTTATTATATTCTGATGGGTGTGTGTCTTCAGATGATCCTCATCAGACACTGATGTTCAGATAAGTTCGTCAGTGTGAAAGACGGGGTTCACATGTTTTCAAGCAGCATGGAATAAAAGTCTCCTAATGCAGTACAGTTAAAACGTGTATTTGGTTAGCAACTCTGATTTAATTGCCTGCTTTGGATTTATGTCTTGGCTAGATTCAGTGTTATTAATAGTAAGACAGTTGCTTTGTGTGGTGTGTGTTGATATTGACTGCTGCCATTTGTGCCCTGATGGGCTCTGTCTTGTGCCGCAGTCCTTGGGCATGTGCCTGTGTTCGGAGTTCTGGGCCGGTGTCGACTGCTCGTCCCCCACAGACACCAACTGCCTGGTGTGGGAGAACTTGCTGGACACTCAGCTGACTGCAGTAAGACAGGCAGCTTTGTTTCTTGTCTTTCTGGGGTGTCTGGCGTTACTCCTGTCATCCTCACCTTCTCTCTGTCTCACTCTCTCAGAACCAGGCTCACAGGTTCCTGCAGAGGATGGGCCACTCCATGGTCCCAGGCCCTCAGGGAACCCTCTGGATGTATGGGGGCCTGTCTCTCTCTGAGGGAATGTTGGGAAATGTCTACAGGTAGGATTAACTTTGCTTCCTTTGTGTGCCTTTTTTGTTTTTTCTTTGGAAAGTCTACGTTCCCATGTCAGTAAAACACATCCATATGAGTGTATACAGGAATGTGCATGGGTAGCCTTAGGACTGAGAGTAATGGATTTACACCTCCCTCGTGACTCCCAATTTATCAGAGCACCGAGCAAGAGCAGATTAACACAGCATAACTCTGCATCGTTGACAGTTTCCACCATCATTTGAAAATAATGCATTAATGCGGGCCCCTGGTAATCAAGGCTTTATGACCATTTTTCTTGTGGTTAATTTGGACAGGTATTCCGTGTCGGAGCGCCGATGGACGCAGATGCTGACCAGTATAGTGGAAGATGGATTGGCTCCTAGCCCTCGCTATCACCACGCCTCTGCTCTCCTGACCAGTCATGATTCTTTTGCTGAAACACAAGGAGTCACCCAAAGCCTCATGCTGGTAGTGGGTGGGATCACACAGATGGGTGTTGCTATGGACACTTGGGGTCTCAATCTTAACAGTCTTGTGTGGAAGGAGTTTAAGGTGAGAAACATAGACACTGTGTCTTGCCATCAAGAGAGTTGACCTGGCTTTGTATGTATCAGCCCTCTGCCTGTTTCCTTTATTCCCTCCCTCTTTCCTGTAGAGCTCAGTATTGCCCCCTGTGGCAGGACACACACTCACAGTGCGCCGTAGCTCTACAGCCCTCCTGATTGGTGGATATTCTCCAGAGAATGGCTTCAACCACCAACTACTGGAGTTCAACCTAGACTGTGGCAACTGGACTGTGGCCCCACATGCTGGGACTCCTCCAACAGGCAAGTTAACCAGCCACTGGGGGCAGCAAGCGCATATGCAGTACACTGAACAGGATGGCCGACCGTTCCCCTTGCTGACCAGTGTCTCCGATTCTTCAGGATTATATGGCCACTCTGCAGTCTACCATGAGCAGACAGATGCTGTGTACGTGTTTGGTGGCTATCGCTTCCACGTGGAGTCGGTAGAGCCCTCTGGGGAGCTGTACAGCCTCTATTACCCCAACCTCACCTGGTCCCTGCTGGTCCCCTCCCAGGGCAATAAGGTACAGCCACCAGGGGGTGCAGCCTCAAATAAGCAAGGCTGGAAGGCAGGATGGGATGGGCCTTCATGCTGATTTGTGTATCTCTGTAGCCTCTGTCACGGTTTTTCCACGCGGCTGCACTACTGAGGGACACCATGGTTGTCGTGGGTGGCAGGACGGGAGAAGAGGACTACAGCAACAGTGTGTCTCTCTACCAGATAAACTGTAACACTTGGATTCAGCCAGGTGAGCATTTTCATAGTCAGTGTGTGTCTTGCTGTCAGGCCATCATGGGAGAGCCTTGCAGAGCTTAATCATGTGATACTATGACATTGCTTGTAATCTGTGGACTGACGATCTCCTCCACTTTCTCCCACCTCTTAGTTCTAGCCATTGGAGAGCCAGTCAACAAGTCAGTGTCTCTGGCAATGGTCGCATGGGCGGGCAGCCTCTTCCTGTCCGGGGGCTTCAACGGGGTGACGCTAGGACGCCTCCTCACCCTCTCTGTTCCTGCCGACCCCTGCGGCCTCCTACCCACCCCTGAGGCCTGCAATGCCACCACGGGCAGCTGTGTGTGGTGCAGGGGCAACTGCGCCTCCTCTGACATGGCTGAGAAGTACGGCACTGGGCAGGGACACTCCAAGAAGCAGTTGGCTTTATGACCCATTCGTGTTCCATGTGCATTTAGGCTTTCAGTCCAGCCCCTCTTCAGATTCAGCCACGTTGATATTCATTCATTTAAAACTTCTAATAATGAGTGATTAGTCAACAAATGAAGGCATTCTGTTGTGTGACTCACACTGCCGTTGATGTAATTGAACAGCCGTTCTAGATCTTGTCCTTCCTTCCTTTTCATAAACCAACAGAGTTAATATCACACCTAGACGATCTAAGTACCGCTAACAACACGCTATGCTATCAGAAGTAATGCCAAGCTTGCATTAAAAGACTAGGGGGGAGCCTCAGTTGGGGGCTTGCATACATTACTGTGGTAATCAGATTCCTTCCACTGTTTAGTCCTTTATCTCACGGCATCATGAGATGAGTCAACAGTGCCACCTGGTGTCCCAAGAATCTACCTGCTCTGTATCGATCGAATGTTTTCAAATTTAAACCATTGCCACTATACTTGCCACGCATGCAAACACACCAGCCGATGCAGCATCTGATATCAGGCAGCAACACTGATGCCAAAGCCGGATTAGCGCCAGTGTTAAACTAATAACCACCATCCCCCAGTATAGCAGATTTACACTGGAATGCAACCCATACAGTCAGTAATACGAAGCCATGCAGTCATTCACAGCAACCACTAACAGCAGCTTGCATGGACAGCCAGTACAGAACGGGAGGAGATTTTTCACCTCCAAAACATAGTCAGTCAGACTATTAGCCTAATGGCAGCCCTAAGCAAACTACACATGCCCTCTATCACTAATAACGTGGCCATCCATCAGTGGGTTGTGGGGTACTCCTTGACAGTGTCCATGTTCATAGCTGGGGAAAAAAGAGGTTGTACAGGAAAAACATATCTCTTTAATAATAGCAGCCGGTCATACAACACAGTGGCCATTTTTTGGTTTGGAGTGGAACTTACCTGCATGTGCTGAGTTTGGTGATCCAGGCTTGAGCCACCTGATACTCGCTTCATTGTGACTTTTCTGCTGTATTGTAGTGCAGTAGCTGACACCGAGTGGCCTGGTAATGGCAGTGAGTGAGCGGCTTCACCACCCCTTTTCTGCGATCTTCTTTGTCGGTCCCAGGCTGGGCTGTGCAACCAGTCAGTCCCCGTGTTCTCCGACACCTCGCCTGCCAGACCAGTGTCGCCGGCTCAAGACCTGCAGCGAGTGCCTGGCCCGGCACCCCAAGACTTTTTCCGACCCTGCGCAGGTAACGGCTGTGGACTTGCCGTCCTCCTCTTGGCATGTCTAAGCTGTAAGCGTACTTACTCTAGAATGCTAATGTTAATCTCTTTGTCCCAGACTCGTGTTTTTTTTTTTTTTTTTTTTTTTTTTGAGCTTAGTCTGCTTTGAATTCTATCATACTCTGCCAGTGTTAACATTATAAATCCAAGTTTTAAACAACACCAAGATGTTTCAGAACACAAAAATCGAAACTGAGGTTTTAGCACACCTTGCAGGCTGAGATGAGTGGGCTTCAATCACCCTGAATTAAGTGTGAGAGCAGGCCTTGAGGGAGCCCTTTTCCGGGGGCAGTGAGGCCAGGGACCGTTGTTGTACTGCTTTACTTTGTGATTCAGGTGCTCTTTCTGAGCGTTCTGTGTCATCTGTCTTTTGTTGCCGATTCCTTTTACCCATCTGTCTTCCTACCACTTACCCAGCACAATATAACAGCGAGCCTGGAGCTTATTCCAGGCAGCATTGTGCCTGATTCAGGGGACACTGTGGATGGGATGCCAGTCTCTTGCTGTGCATTCATGTCGTGTATCGATTTGTGCTTCTTTTGTAGTTTTCATCTGTCTTGTTTCATGAAATAAGCCCTCCGTGGCGTATTTAGCCGAAGCCCCTCCAGACCACGGGTGGCCATGCTGCGCTGTGGCCCCGAGCTGTCCTGAGCACGCCCAGTTTCTCGTATCTCTGATCCTTCCCCGTTCGTCTCTGTCCATCCTGGCTGCAGCCGGCACTGCAGTGTAAGTGGTGCACAAACTGCCCAGAGGGAGCCTGCATCAGCAGCTCCGTCAGCTGCACCTCAGAGCACGACTGCCGCATCAACCAGCGCGAGATTTTTCTGTCCAGCAACTGCACAGAGACCAGCTGTGAGGCCTCCGACTGCCCCAAGTGCACCGCCTCGGGCAAGTGCATGTGGACCCGGCAGTTCAAGCGCACGGGTGAGCAAAGGCGCACCGCCGAGTTAGAACGTTACACTAATGCAGAGATCCATTCTGCATCTGTTTGTTTTGACTGCTTTGTCCGTTTGTGTTTATATGCACTGTTTGCCACTCGTGGCATTCGGAGTGCTGCCTCACTGCATGCATTTATGTTTTTTGTTCCTGCCCCCCCTCCCCCACGCCAGGTGAGACGCGGCGCATCCTCAGCGTGAACCCCACATACGACTGGACCTGCTTCAGCTACGCCCTGCTCAACGTGTCACCCATGCAGGTGGAGTCGTCACCCCCACTGCCCTGCCCTCCGCCCTGTCACCACCTAGGCACGTGCAGCCTGTGCCTGGGCTCCCGGGGCTCTGACGGGGGCTGGCAGCAGTGCGTGTGGAGTGTGGCTCTCCAGCAGGTGGGGTGGGGGCCTCTCCAGTGCCTTCCTATTTCTTACTATATGCTTGTGGCTCATTTGCCATGTTAGTGTTTCACAGCTGTAACTGAGTGCTTATTTCCTGTTTATTTTAAGGTCATTAATTCTGGAATTTCCTCTCTCCATTCTCAGTGTATGAGCCCATCCTTTGTGCCGCTCCGCTGTGAGGCTGGACAGTGTGGCCGTCTGCTCATGAGGGGTGACTCCTGCTCCCCCCAGTGTTCCCAGCTCACACAGTGCTCCCAGTGCATTGCCAGGCCTCAGTGCGGCTGGTGTGCAACCCGTGGGGGCAACGGAGCTGGGCGCTGCCTGCAGGGCGGCCTGGAGGGTGAGTGATTACATGTGCTGATGAAAACAGGTTCTTTTTGCTGATTAGCTGAGTCAGGTGTTCGTCACTCTGTGAAAGGAGATGAAACTTAATGAATTAATGATTTAACTCTGATTCTAAAGTCTAATCCAAGCAGATTACATTACTTGCAGGTTTTCAGTCCACTCTGGCCTCCTGAACACTTGACTGAACTAATTATTGCAAAAATTGAACTATTTCAGCATTAAGTTGTTAGCGGTGCAATCTGCAAAGATTAAGCTTTGTGTTTTTGGTAATTATCAGACAGTGTAATGGGCAATTAAATAGGCAGGGTACTGAGGCTGATTTGGCTTTTCAGCTGAATGCTTAAGCCTTAGGGTTTTCAAACTGTTGGAATAGTTCCTGCCATCATCTATTCATGTTCCAACCACCTGGAGCCAATCCCTGGAAGTACAAGGGTAGGGGCACCCCCTGGGGGGTGTTAGTCCATCACAGGATACATTAGCATACTGTGGCTAATTTAGGGACACTAATTCACCTAACTGCATGTCTTTGGACTGCGGGAGAAAACCAGAGTACCTAGAGGAAACCCATGCAACACGAGGGACCATGGGAATGCCACCCACACTAACAGGGGTGAGATTTGAACCCCCCCACCCTGAAGGCATGAGGCTAGAGCACCAAGCAGTGCATCACTGCACCATCCTTCATGCTCTCCGCAGTGGCTTAATAGCTTGAATGTCAGCAGTTTCACAAATTTTTGTGGTTCATTTGGGCTTCTAATATACAGTACAAGAATTAATGTTGTTCTTTAGTGTTTAGAAACTGTGTGCTCATCCTGCATATGGATCACATCAGGACATGCACATATGTAAAATCATATTAATGAACTCATCATCCATAACTGTATATCCAGTATAGGTTCACAGTGATCCCTGGAAGGTCATGGGGTGGGGGATACCCTGACTGTGATGCCAGTCCTTTGCTGGTCACCCAGACGCACGCGCACGCACGTGCATGCACGCAATCTCACACAGTATGGGCGATTTAGAGACCCTAAAGCTCCTAGCTTCTAGTTGGACTGTGGGAGGAAACTGGGGCACCCATTGAAAACCCAGGGTTAACCTTTCCTCACTCCATGCCTGTCTTAGGTGTGAGTGAGGAGGTGTGCCCTCAGTGGAACAGCAGCTGGTCTTTCCTTCACTGCCCGGAGGAGGATGAGTGTGCCAATGGGCACCACGATTGCAACAGCACACAGGACTGCCATGACCAGCCGCAGGGCTTCACCTGCACCTGCAGGCAGGGCTACGTGCTTAGCAGGTATCTCCCCTCCCAACCTGTGCTGGGTTCTGCTGCTTCCTGTGATGTACTGCCTGTGGCTGATTTGATTGATTAGTACTTTGTTTTAGTAACTATAAGATTTGAATTAACACAGCATGCTTTAAGGCAGGGGTGTCCACAAAGGGCCAGTGTGGGTGCAGGTTTTCATTCCAGCCAAGTAGGAGCCACACCTGATTCCACCTGTCCAATCAGTTGAACTTGGCTTTCACTGAACTCAGATGTGGCTTCTGCTTGGTTGAAATGAAAACCTGCACCCACACCGGCCCTTTACGGCTAAGATTGGACACCCCTGCTTTAAGGGCTTGGCTATTTTCTTTGACTTTTAATTTAAGCAAAAGCTGAAATCATAGTAATTTCCAGTGGTTGCCCCTGAATTTGTTGAGACATTGTGTCTCACTGGCGCTTTCCTCAGCGTCTCGGGGCAGTGCGAGCCGGTGTGTGCGCAGGGTTGCGTGAATGGCACCTGTGTGTCGCCGGGCGTGTGCCGCTGTCACTTTGGCTTCGTCGGGGAGAACTGCTCGTCGCAGTGCCGCTGCAACAAGCACAGCAACTGTGCCAGCGTCTCACAGCCCGATATGTGCCTGGAGTGCCACAACAACACCATGGTGAGTGATCGCTTCGTGGACCTGGGGGCGGGAGCTTGACGACAGAGGGGAGGGCTCCCAGTTTGTGTGCTTGAACATGAGATTGCATTTTGTTTTTGGAATGTTGATATGTATCGACTCCTCCCCCCCCCATCTAGCAGCGTGTGATGTGGTAAGTTCTCCTTGACCATTTAACTACATGACTTGTCAATGACAAAAATCGCCTCGGCAGTCACAGATGATCAGGGCAGCCCAAAACGGTCCATATCACATAGTTTATTGCTTTGTGCAAATGAAAAGCCTCACAGGATCACGAAGGCAATCCCTAGAGTGTCTGCCCCCTACAGTTACAAATCCATCTTTATAGTACTTCACAGCCGTTTCTTACATACCAAACAGTTATCAGTTTCAGTATCATCACCTAGCAGTAGACCTTGAGGCTGCATAATCTCTGGAGGCAGAAGGCATTCCTCCCACGAACATGACTGAGTTGTTTTAACAGTCAAGCCTGAGCAGAACACCCAGCCTGCTATCCTGTTTGTACTTCATCTAAACACCCCAACAGCTTTATCCCAGACCAAACTCCAGTGTGTTTGACCTTGCAGATCTTATTTTGACCATGCAGTGTCTTATAACAGAGTTAACATATTTTGCACATACGCTTTGTCACCGTTTAAGTCTAAGGTTATTATTCTATAACTGCCATGGATTAATAGGATCAAATAATAATCAAAATCAATAATTTCCCCCACTCTTCCATACCTGTTCCTCCAGGGCCAGCACTGCGAGAGATGCAAGCCCCTTTTTGTGGGTTCAGCTTTGGGTGGTGGCACATGCCGGCCCTGCAGGGAGTTCTGCCGTGGCAACAGTGCCGTTTGCCTGTCCCGGAATGAGCACAAACAGGCACTGGATCAGCCCAGAGACTTCCCGCTGGACCCCGAGAGCGTAAGCCACCTTGGATCCCCATGCCCACCGCTGCTTATGTTTATCCTCTTTTGTCTTCCTCTTAAAATAGGTTTATGTAGATCACCTGCTCTTTCAGTCTGTCTTAATGGACAGGACTTAAGTGTGATGGGTATGTTTATGAAGATGATAAAAGGGTTAATATAAATGATGATATTGTAGTAGAACACTCTGCTCTATGTACCATATATGCTGAACTCAACACCCCCCCCCCCATTCAGTCCCCTCTCTTTTCTTTTTCCTTGTGCAGTGGATATCCCCCCCCAGATTGACCTGCTTGTTTATGTCACACACACGGCAAGATAATGTGTTATCAGCTGTCACTGCCCTCAGTCAGTGACTGTCGTGGTTAGAGATGGTCCCCAAAGTTGCTGTCTGAAGACTGACAGACTTTGACTTGATTGTGAGGTTAATTCCACTCTGCTGTCTCACTGCCAGATCATCCAGTGGGTGATGCAGGGCCCTACGGAGGACAACGCTGTGTGTGTGAACTGTCAGAATAACAGCGTGGGGGATAAATGTGAGAGCTGCCTCAGCGGCTACTTCCTGTTGCAGGGGAAGTGTGAGAAGTAAGTGTAGGATGTCTCGATAGGTAGGGGAAGAACCCAAACTTGAAAACCTATGGCCAGAGCTGAAAAAAGCAGCGGGACAAAAGTGTCCTGCTAATGTCCTAACATGAGCATTAGAAGGCTTCAAACTTCAAGTGTGGAGTAGGTCTTCAGAAGAAATGTGCAGCAAGCTCTCAGGAAGTGGTTAGAGCTGAGGTGGCTAATGAGAGGTTTGAGAGCCACAGGTGGCTCTCCACATGTACGTTTGTGGCTCTTTTGTATAGTCGTGTTAAAAAAAAACTTTACCTGTGGGGGGGAAAAAAAAGAACATGGGTCGAACGCCAGCCCTGGTTGCATGATTTTTTTTGTTCGCGTTTGCAGAAAAAAGCAAACTAAATAAAAAAACTTTTTTTTTTTTTTTTTTCATCATCGTCATCGACGTTTTGACTGCACACATGGTTAAAATTGTCTGACTCGCAGAGGCTTATAAAAGAAGCAGGTACAGACAGGTTGATGATCCCTGGTTTTCATCATAAAATCTTCATAATGGAGACAAAGCAATTTTAATCACATCACAAGCAGGCTTTGGCGGGAAGTGAGGCTGAGGTGATGTGCTGCAATGACTCCTCCAATCCCACAGGTGTCAGTGCAATGGCCATGCGGATACCTGCAACGAGCATGACGGCACAGGCTGCCCTTGCCAGAACAACACGGAGACAGCGTCCTGTCTGACCAGCTCTCAGAATGACAGGAAGGACTGCTACAAACAACAGGTGTGTGAATGAGCAGCACAGCTGGTGGTATCAGTAATATTACTGGAATAAGGTACCCCGGTTTCATTTTGTCAGTTAGTATGGCTGCAGTGTACACAAAACAGGAAGTCAGTATGCAACATATAATACAGTCACCCTAGAATTATGTAATTGTGGTACATTGTGGTTGGATTGGGGAAAGCTTCCGTTCCCAAGGCTCTCCAAAAATCTGAGTTCCATGGGGAGAGGATAGGTGCACCCCCTTTTCTTGACTGTTTATTATGGGGAGCCTTTTCCATCAGTTTTGTTGTCCCCCTTCATGTCCTATTCTGGTTCAGTTTAAGGCTAATGTTTTTGAGGGGAGATAGAGTTTAAGGTTAGAGATGGTTAGGATTAGAGCTGGGGTTTGGGGTTATGGTTAGGGTTTGGGGTTGGGGTTAGAGTTAGGGTTGGGATTATGGTTAAGATTGTGCTGTTTATGTGGTATACATCCCTGTAATTTGTTACTACTAGCATATAATGTCAGTATTATGTGACACCAGTTATCAGCTACCTTGATGCAGTGCATCTCCGTTCAGCACAATACCCAGTTGTACATCTTACCAGTGCACATATTCATTTGCTTGCTCGCTCGCTCAATCATTCATTCACTCACTCACACACACTGTCTCTCTCTGTCGTCTAGTGCGCCAAATGCAAGGACTCTTTCAATGGGACTCCAGTCAATGGGCGCCAGTGCTACCGACAATTCAATGTGGACCATGAGTGCTGCTTCGACCCCACCTCACAGTCCAACTGCTTCCACGAGCCCAACATCCGAAACCTGCCGCGGGGCCGGACGGTCTTCTTCGCAGCTCAGCCCAAGTTCACCAACGTGGACATCCGCGTCACCATCGATGTTACCTTCGGTGAGGTGGAGGTGTACGTGTCCAACTCACATGATACCTTCATTGTTGAAGTGAACCGGCAAACGGGGTTTCATTACGTGAAGATTGAGGATGACAGGCCCAAAGGGGATAGGGAGATACCCCCCTCACCGATAAAGCTCTACACCAATTCTAGCTCTGGACTTTCCCAGCCTCCGCTTCCCAGCACTCCTCTCCAGCTGCAGAGCAAGCCACAGGGGGCGGAGCGGGAGATCCGCGAGGAGCGAGCACAGGGCCTTATTTCCTACATCACCGTATGGAAGCCTCAGACAGTCCTCATCGTGCGTGGGGTACGAGACAGAGTCGTGATCACCTTCCCTCATGAGGTGCACTCCCTCAAGTCTAGCCGCTTTTACATCATTTTGAAGGGAGTGGGCACTGACGCCCATGAAGGCCAGTCCCAGGGCCTCCTCTTCCTTCGCCAGGACCAGGCCCACATAGACCTCTTTGTCTTCTTCTCTGTGTTCTTTTCCTGCTTCTTCCTCTTCCTCTCAGTCTGTGTCCTCTTGTGGAAGGTCAAGCAGTTCCTGGACTTCCGACGTGAACAGAGGCGGCATATCCAGGAGATGACCAAGATGGCATCCAGGCCCTTTGCCAAGCTCACCGTGTACCTGGAGCCTGAGGAGCCCCAACTCATATACCTACCATCCTGTGGCATGGGAGGCGGGCCCATCTCCATCTCTCATGCTCGAACAGGCAAACTGGGCAGTGTCATGGTTGGTCCCAGGGGACGTCCTGGAGGCATGTCCTACAAACACGACCCTGCATCTGGCCCCACTGGCCACCAGCTACACCACCTTTCCCTGACCGGGGGCAACAGTGGCCAGCATCTGCCCCTTCACTACCTAAATACCCACCACTATGCTCCCACCACAACAGGCACTCCATCCTCACACCTCCACCACCATCCATCCTCCCATAGTGGCTACCAGCACTTCTGCCGCTCTGACCCCTTCCTGTCCCAGCTAATGGGCTTCTCCTACTCCTCCTTCAAAGTGGGGCCCATCACCCTAGAGCCCACTGATGACGGCATGGCCGGCGTCGCCACTCTCCTGATCCAGCTGCCCGGTGGGATCCTGGCTCCAAATCGGGCTTGCCTGGGCTCGGCCCTTGTCACGCTGCGTCAAAACTTGCAGGAGTACTGCGGCCACGGCAGTGGGGGGACGCACCCAGGAGCTGGGGGTGGCCGTAAGGGGCTTTTGGGCCACCAGCATCTCACCACCATGGCCATGTGAATGGGGAGGACATTAGGGGAAAATACAAAGATGATTGTGGCCCAGGAGTGATGTATACAATGGGAGATACATGATGATACTGAAGAAACATTGGGGAAACATACTGAATTTAATGGGGTTGGCCGAGCGAACAGTTGTATATAGATTGTATTGTTAGTGTTTGACTTGTGTTTTGACTGTTCACTTTACATTCCCCACACCAACAGTTTAATCTTCACTTTGCTTTCTGCTCAGCAACATTGGATTCATCTGCCTCTCCAGTGGTTGCCAGAAACGGTGGTAGACAACCAATCAGAGACACCTAAGAGGAAATGTGGTAGTGAATGAAGAAAAGGAGTCTAAAACTGCATTGAAACCAATGTGCTTTATTTCCAAATGTGACAATCATGAGAGAATTCTGTCGGGGGGCTCCAGTGAGACCAAGGGTGCACAGTGACTGGCCCGGAGCGGTAAATTCACTAACATGGTTAAATAAAGATTTAAAAGAAAACAGAGAAATGACTTTGAGAAAATCGATGTTGATGAAATTAGGCTTGTATTTTCTGCATGGAGGTACATGTGAAAATAGCCTTTTATGAAATCCTAAAGAAATCCATAAATTATGAATGCTAGGATTACTTCTGAGAGGTGATGCAGGCATACTAAGCCTCTACACTGCAACTTTAATGTTAAACTTAAGGGATGACATGGAAACAACATTTTCCCTACAGTAAAACAGTAGGAGCTTTTTATACCAAATGATTTGGCCTTTTATTGTACATTAATATGACCTATACCCTTGATACATTATTCTTGTAGGGTAATGTTACATTGACTTCTGTTAATTGCCTTCATTCACTTCAGCCTTTATTGTCAGTTACTGTCTCGTTATATTCCGGTGTTGGCTCATAAATTGTATGCTTTTTTTTTTTTACACAAACTGCTCCATTGATAGTTGCGTTTCAGTGATTTGACTCAGAATGTGTGAAGTCCTCAAAGGGAGTGAGTTAGATTTCTCTCCATGGCTTCAGGCTTCGTGCAGCCTCATGCTATTCTCGCTGAAGGTCCTGGAGGTGGCGTCCGATGAAGCTTTCACCGCCTGCAAGTCTCGCACCATTAATAACAGCGTGCATCACACTGGCACAGTGCTTATGCTGCTCCCTGATGCCTGTTACAAAACACTATTCTTTTTAAAGCTAAGAATTTCCATGTAATTGTGAAGATTTTTCTTCTTTGGCATTTGCCTAAAATTTTTTTTTTTTCTACAAAATGAAAATCTTTGCTCTGCATGTTTTTGTGATTCAGAACCAGTCATTTGGGAATTTTCCTTCCTTACAGCAGTCTTGTTTAAAGTCTGGGATGAAAGTGAGAATGACTAGAAATGCAGTATGCTTAACTGAAAGACTTTGTCAGTAAAAGTGACAAAACTATTAAATGCTTCTGGAAAAAAATGAAGATTAACCACATTAAATACTAAGCAAAACTTCAGTATTGTCTTAGATCATTATGTGTTTGTTTACTGTATGTCTTACATGTTAATTATTTAATATGAGCATCCTTCATTTAGGCCTGGATTGCACCCTGTGATCAATATTATGTGTAAAAGCATAATTCTCTGATGTATTTGAACCAAGCACTATGTCATGTCATGGCGAAGTGACCTATTACAGCTTGAGGAATGGTATTTTAAAGCCATGTGTAGTAATTTTTGTTCCTGAACAAAGCAGTGGATTATATACTTTTGAATATGGGTGAATGTTTTGCTTTTGTTTTGCTAAGTATTAATGGACTGTGAGATGAGTATTCTGTTTGAAAACTGGTTAAATGTATCTGACTGATACATTCTGTAATACTATTATTCCACCTGTGTACTTACGTACATTCAGGATACCAAGTTGAATATATGATTTAATTTGATCCCTTGCAGTGATCACACTACCATACCTTAAGTGTCTGCATCCCTCACTTTGTCGACGTTAAATGCTGGTGTTGTGTTTTTACAGTATATTTTGAAACCTTGATCTTAATGGAGCTCGTGTCAGCTTAGTTTTTTATAATGTTCCTTTTTTATTTTAAAGGGAATTGTGTTGTGCATAAACCCAATTACACACTGTTCTGTTTGTAGTGTGCTACTACAATATATTAAAAATTAGTTCGTGGTTTATTGTTACTGAAGTATAGTATGTATTCCTGAAACAGAAATAAGGGGTTTGTGAATTACACATTGGTTTTGATATACATTTCAAGAAATTAAACTGATTTAGATATATTCCAAGTTACTAATACAAATTTATTGGTAATCGTAATGATAAACCGGTACGACCTTGGCATACGAAATACAGCAGTTTGTAATCAATTTGTTTAGAGCGCCCGCAATTTAATCGGTTTTTATTTGTCCAATCAGAGCATTGGCCCAGAACATTACAACCAATCACAATCCTCTGATTCAGTGCCCTCGCACGAACCGTAAGATATCTGGTTGGCCGCGGGGGATATCAATCGCAATCAGCTCGTTTGGTTCTTCCGGTTTGTGTTGCGCGGTGTTTGTACTGTCTGCAGAGATAACAGGATAAATGTTATTAAGCAAGCTCTGTGTATAGCCTATTCTAATATTACCCACTCGATAAGGCGTACTGAAGCACGTACAGCAGTCAGCTGCCTTTACTTTTCAGTATGTCTCTTTTTTTAGTTTGGTACGATAAACGGCCGGCTTGCTATGGAGTAAGGTAGCTAGCGGTGTATGTATGTGTTTCAGAGCTGTACCGGCGAAGCGGCGTCATGACCGGATTATGAATTACAAGCAGGCTCACACGCTAATAGCCTCGGTAAGTGTTTCTTGGACGGAGTAGTGCGACTGAGCCTGCACAAGCTCCTTGTTTGTTGATCTGTTCATGAGCTGCGTGTATTGGCAGCCACAAATAGTCATGTCCTTGTTTATTAACTGCCAACGTGGTATTTAGGTTAAAATGTCTGTCTTTTTTTAAATTGATGAAAGTGGTTATGTCTACCTAGTAGTACAGCCCCAGTATTTGACTTTGTCTGGCTAAGAAATGATTGTACGTTCAAGTGTTAACTGAATGAAGCAGCTGGTCCGTGTAGCCATCAAGCGGTATCAGAAAACATGTTTAGACGAATCACGTGTGCAAAGGGCTTGCCTAAAATAACGCTGATATAGTTGCTAAAAGCTTTCAAATGTGCTAAATAAAATATAGCTTGACATGTACGCCCTTTTGTGCCTGTTTTTTTTTTTTGTAGATAAAACTCAAAAAGATAGGTGGGGGGCAGAACCCCTACAGCATGAACATGGGAATTTAAAGATCTCTGACCAATGGACTTTGGTTCCAAATAGAGCTTGAAGTTGTAAAGATGGAGACAAACAACAAATCGAGAAGACTTTCAAAATTGTATGCAGGCCAGAACAGGTCAAGTTGTAAGTCTGAGTTAGAAGCTCTGAACCTGGATGGGTTAATTAAAAAGGAGCAAAGTTTCCATCCATGTCCATCTTCTAGTACTTACAAAGACTGTAGTGCTCCTTCTTCCCTGAAACAGGAAGCCATCCACATTAAGGAGGAACAAAATGAACTTGAAGTTCATGCTATTCAGATAAAAGAAGACATTGTGGAACCTGAGTTCCTGGAAGTAGATACGGCTTTTAAAGACAACTGTGAGATACGAGTTTTGGAGACTCCAATTGTTGAGGCAGTTTTAAGCAAGTTAGAGCCGGATCCATCTCACACAGAGCAGGAATCGATCCAAATTAAAACGGAACCGATTTTGGATTCTGAGTGCCAGACTGGGGAGGTCAAGAAAGAAGCTGCTTTGTTTTGGGTCAAAGAAGAGAATCGTAGCAGGGGGTCACCAGAGTTCAAACTGGAGGACTCGTCCCTGGATGACGCAAACATAGCAGTTGGTGACCATCAGACTGATAAAGGTGAGATGTATAAAGCCTAATTCTTGCTTCACTTTTCCATGCTCCATCACAGTCCATGAACAGTCCGTTTCCATGACAGAGCATGGAAAAATGAAGCATGAACAAGCGGTTAGAGTGGAGGTGTGGGGGTAGGCAAATGTCTAATGATTCTCCCAGATATATTCTATTGTGTTCTGGGATAGGGTCATACCAGTAATGCTAATAAATAACTGACCTCTGTTGTCTGAGATGACTGTGTACTATGTATACTGTAAATGTACCACCTTGCTTGATTTCTGATATTGGTTTAAACTTTTTTATTTCTCTCGTATCCATTTTATTCCTCTTGATTTCTCTGATGTATTGCTTTTTCCTTGTTGTTTTTTCCCCAATCCTTGGCCTTATGTACCTTCTAGTGTCCCCTCCTCAGTTCTTCCCCTGTCCCCACTGTGTGGTCTCCTTTACTGGTTCCTCTTACTTGGAGAAGCACCTTAAATGGACTCACCAGCTGCAGTACCAGGCGCTGCTCAGAAGCCGTGCTTCCAAAGCTAAGGGTTGCACCGAGGCCGCAGAGAGGCACAGCTGCTCCGACTGTAGCCTCAGCTTCACCTCACGGCGCCAGCTGACCGTCCATGTGCGCCGAGAGCATCCGAGTGCTCCACCCAAAAAACGATACCCCTGCCCGCAGTGTGCCCGCAGCTTCCACTACCTGGCCAGTCTTCAGAAGCACTGCAAGCAGTGGCACAAGTTGGCCACCGTGTGCACAGACGGCCGGCTGAGCTGCGCGGACTGTGGGAAGAGCTTCGGGGCCTTGGGGGGCCCGCATGTGTGCGATGGCACCAAGGGAAAAATGGAAACGGGGCCCGTGTGCACCGATGGTGGCTACCTGTGCTCTGTTTGCGGTAAGAGCTGCAGCACTACACAGAACCTGCGCATACACATGCGTACCCACACAGGCGAGAGGCCATACGCATGTGCAGACTGCGGGAAACGCTTTGCTGAGAGCGGCACCCTGGCCAAACACGTGCGGATACACACGGGCATCAAGCCCTTTAAGTGCCAGGACTGCGGCAAGCAGTTTGGTAGGATGAACCACTTGACGTCCCACCTGCTAACCCACTCAGGGGAAAAGCCGTTCCCTTGCCCCGAATGCGGGAGGTGTTTTGGCCACAAGGCGGACCTGAAGACCCACCAGCGGACTCACTCTGGGGAGAAACCGTTCCGCTGCCTTGACTGTGGGAAGGACTTTGCCATCATGGGCAACCTCAGGGCTCACCAGAGGGTGCACAGCAAGGAAAAGAGCCACCAGTGCGGTGAATGCGGGCGGAAATTTGGCGAGTCGGGTGTGCTGAAGAAACACCTGCGCACGCACACAGGGGAGAGGCCCTACCACTGCACTACCTGCGGCAAGCAGTTCAACCGCGTCCAGCACCTCAAGACCCACCAGCGCACACACACGGGAGAGAAGCCCTACAGCTGTGGCGAGTGCGGCAAGAGCTTCAGCCAGTCGGGTGACTTAACCAAGCACAAGCGCACCCACACGGGGGAGAAGCCCTATGCCTGCCCCGACTGCGAACGCACCTACAGTAACTCGGGGGACCTTCGCAAGCACAGCCGCAGCCACACGGGACAGAGGCCCTACAGCTGCCAGGAGTGTGGCAAGAGTTTCCGGATGATCCACCACCTTAAGGTCCATATCAGGACCCATACAGGAGAAAGGCCCTACTCCTGTCCCCACTGCCCCCTGACCTTCACTAGGCCCCACCACCTCTCCTCCCACCTCAAAGTGCACTGAGGCACAGCCCTCAAACCACCTTGTCCAAAAGGTGCAAAATGAGTACCACTAAGACTAATCTAATAATTTTGACTGACCAAAATAAATTGTAAAATTTATTTAAGCAGTATTATATTCTACCAGCCAGAATTTTATTCTGCACAACTGTAACCAGATAATTAGGAAATGCTAGTTTTGCTAGCATGGGTGACTATTATTCAACTGTGCATAACTGTGACTGGGAACGACTTACCACGTTAAGCCATGTCAGTATTTTCTGCTAGTGTGAGGCCGGTCAACTTGGTAAATAATCACCTGCCAGCAGTTTGCTAATTAAGACATTTGCTTTGCATGAAAAGTAAAGTTCACCTAATAGAGTCTCCGTGTATATGCATACATAAGGTTAAAAACTCATCATTCACTATGTATGAGATGAATTACTCAACAGACAAATTACATGTAACGTGTTATTAATTAGTAGCCAAAATGTAAAGCGTGTCAGCCTATATCCTCTGAACAGCTGGTGTAGTTATGTATTTTTATGTATATGAATATTACATGGGAATTTAATCTCCGCTGCAAGCAGTTAAATCGGTGAGCAAATAAAATGGTGTTCTCTGCTTAACAATAATGTCGCATTGCAGGAAATGTGAAGCTTGTTTTGTTGGTCAGTCAACTTTGGGTTGTGTTGGTTTTTGTTGTCTGCGCTCAGAAACTCAAAGTAATCTCACCAGTATTTCTAGATAAACAGTACTAATGTACATCAGTCACCGGAGCTTTCACACTGGTCTTGTACAACTAAGCAACCCGCGTGGCCTCTGTATGTTGGGTATCAAAACCTTACTGATTTTGTGAGTGCTTGGCATCCCATCTTTTGTTCTCAAACTATGATGTCCTTATTCCTGCCTTCTCACCTTCCTCCCCTGACTCTTTCTGAAGACCACATGCATCGTGTACATTGGCATAATAGATATCTGACTACTGAATGCAAAGGTAACCATAAAATTTGGAGGAGTGAGACTCTGCAACACTGAGAATGACCTCCAGTAGAAGTTTGGTGTTGCTTGTTTAGAAATGTCATTTTATGTGTGGTGGCATCCACATCTTGAGGTGTGTGAGGTAAACTGGTCTTTAGGTGCTGACCATTTAGCCGCATTATACGCGAACAGGAACTAATCACACCTCACTTATACATTGAATTAAAGTTGTTTTTCTGGTCATATATTGAACTAATTCAGTTTGAAGATATGAAGGAAGAGAATTATATTCTTGTTTTTGTTACATGGACATGTTACTCAGTGCAAGCATGAATGAAGGGGTGCGTTGGTTCATATTATATCTTGCAAATTAAAAAGCCCAACACAGTGTGTAGTTTATAAAGATTAGCATTTATTTTAGTGGCTCACTTTGGCAAAGTATTCTTTTTCAGCCTTTTTTTAAATAAAAGTAGACCCCACTGCTCTTATTTAAATGTTATCTTCTCTGATTTGGTGGTTGCAGAGCGAAATGGCACAGACAGGACTGCTACATCAGCTTAATGGGAACAAGCATATCATTTCAATGAACACAATTACACAAATGTATCCATAACCACTACTCCACGCTGATAACAAAGACATATTTAGAGGTAAGTAATATTGAGTGTATCTTTGTTTGGATCTGCAATCAATATTTCTACAACTGTGTCCATTCTTCATTCTGTGTCAATTTGGGGGAGGGGAAAAAAGATAAATGGGGTGGCTGTTTAATTCATCTCTCGTCACTGTAATAATTGTTACAAGTCTGGAGTCTGTGACCAGGCTGGTATATGTAGTCAAGTGAGAGAAATGAAGATTGAGATAAATTGTCTAATGAATAATGAAAAGACATATGAGGACACTGCATCGAAGTAGATGCAAACAAATACTGAACTGCTACAGACTGCTAGTTACGTTTATAATAGCACAACGTGTCAATGTTTTATGTCCTCAGCGTCTGTGCTTGAATATCAGGTACTGGTTAACTTTTCACTTGACAGGTAACGCATGAAATTCATACTTCCACCACCAGAGGGAAATAGATAGCTGTCAACCTGTGCTTTTGGCAGTACAAGAAGTTCAATTTTGTGTTTCGAGTCAAAATCAGCTGTGTCAATTTCCAGCTTATCTGTCCACCCCTCCTTTCTGTGGACATGGGTTAGTTGTTCATCCATCCCTCATCCTTTCATTAGTAAGTACTTCATAGTTGTAGGATACTAGAACTATGTTATGTGGTAAAAGGGGATTGTAATGGGAATATGTGATATCCTAGGGATTCCTGTTTCAGGTGTGGACAAGTATATGGATATAAGATGATTACAAAAATGTCTCCAATTTTAGCACCGATGTCCTGGTCTGAAATAAAAAATGAAGGAGAAGAAACACAGAACAGTCAACTATGACAGTCACCTGACTTGCTGACCCAAGATGGACAGCAATCAATTAATTAGTGCGTTATGTTACACTCACTGGAACATGAGGTGATGCAGTTCATATGTCTTCCACCCTGTGTACTAAAATAAAACTGCAGCTCTTGGATAGTATGTAATGTCACTTTGGCTGAAGAAAACAGAACTGTTTGTCATTCTAAGTACTCCCGGTGACTGAGTTGCTCCAAACAAAGTTCTTTTAAAGTCTGGTTTTCTGAGTAAATTCCCATGATAGAACTTTGCTCCATTTAGCATCTAAAGCCTATCAGTTTCTTGAAGGGGTGAGTCACTGGCGTCATGCTCGGTGTCATTCGAATCGTTGTGGTGCGCCAATTTGAGTGGAAGGTCAGTTTGGTGGAGGAGATCCTGGTCCCACTGGGGCAATGACTGGCCCCGCTTACTTCTGGCATGTGTGAACAAGTCACATGGGACAAAATCTTATGGGAATCTTGCAGGATTATACATTTTAGCCTCATACTACAATGGGAAGTCCAAAATTCCATTAAACAGCAAGCATTCTAAAGAAGGAAAATCGTTTCACTGCTTGTGATACATGAAATATTGCTACGTTGCCCTTTTCTTCAATGGCAAGATCAGCTAATGCAACTTCAACAACAGCTTCAGGGTTGAGGCTGTGGCCGCAAAATTGTCGTATATCATAGGTTTTGATTCTGTGTTTCCTTCTATATTGACAACCACTGTTAGCAATGCAGATATTAATAATAGTGCTTCTAGGGTCTTCCACCATATCTATGACCATTGTCTCCCCCTCCTTCTACTCCAGTCTAACCTTTTGCTCCCTCTGTCTGTTTAGTAGAGGATAGAGATGTGAAGGGTGAGAGAGACTGACAGTGTGCTCTACCCTGCTCAGTAAATATGAACTGCGCAGAACAGACAGGCTCATTCATCACAGAGGAAAAAGAGGGAGAGAGGAGGGGAGTGGGAGGAGGAAGAACAGAGAGGCAAGTGCATGGACTGCAAAAACAGAGACAGGACTTGGGAAAAGTAAGTGAAACTGGTAAGGGAAAAGAAGAAGGATGACAGGGAGAGGCTAACTCAAAAGAAACCTGAAAGGGGCAAAGTAAGACAAACGGAAAGAGGAAAGGGCTTTACTTCAGCAGGTTGATGAGAGGGAAACTGATTGAACCTCTAGTCACTTTAGCAGTCAGCTGGCTGCCTGGAGGACCACAGCCTAACTGACAATTACTATGGGCCCTATCATTCTTGGTCAACTGATGGTAGTCTATCACTGGTCTATCCCTCATTGCTCAACACATTAATCAGGGACCAAGCCACTGTGGAAAAGGGAGACTTCTTATTGCTAATGTTTCCAGAAGTCTAAAATAAAGGACTCCCATGAACTGAATGCACCCATCGCTCTGGGCCAAGGCTTGTGGTGATCTCAGATTTTCTCACAGGTCAGATCTCTGTGTCTATAATAGTGTGTCTCCTGCAGCTTGTGATAGCAATGAAGTTTCAGTGTCCGGGATCCTGCTGTTCCTGCAGTGCACTTGTAATAGTTGTATCTGGGCTCACTGTTCATTACAGCTCTAATATGTGTGCTGTATTCTAGCACCAGCCGGCAACCATTGTTCAAGTTTCCACTAGGGCACAGGGTCATCGACAACAAGTCCCGTGTGTTCTCTGTCCAAGAGCCAGGGTGGCTTTCCGGTCTTCCCTTTTAAACCTGTGCTTTGTTGTGTATACTGTATACATTCCACCAGGCTATGTTGTTCATGCCAATATTCCCTGTTAATGACTTTTATCCTGTGATTTTATAACTGAAGATCGGTGTGTTTTTTGAGATTCTATGTATCTGTTTTGTTAACTTTATATTTTATATCTCATCATGATCTTGTACTAGATGAGATAGATTGATCAAAGATGGATGGATGGGTATTTGTAACTATTTTTTTTTTGGTATTTTTGGCTGTTCTTAGATTCGAATCTTCGAAGTTTCTGTGGTGACCATTTTGTTTGTTGTAAACATAAAATTCTCCAGTGTGACTGTCATGTACTTAAACTGTCACTGACCTGTCAGGTCACGTTACACTAACTACTATGCCCAACATTTAAAGCCATAAACTGGAAAGAACAAGAGAATATTTACACTTTAGTATTGTAGTGACTTATACAAGAAATTTTCATTCATGTTTTCAGAACAGAAGATGCTTCATGTATGCTTGCTTTTCATTCTGATCAAGCTGACGTCATGGAATGTGCAATGTTAAATGTACATTATTGATGTTTAGCTTGCCATGTGCAGTCACCACGAGGAGTGAGACAACCACCAACAAATAGTGGCAATAATTCTTTATTCAATCAGATCACATACATGAAAAAATGATGCTATTGATTGGCAGGCATAACTTTTTATTGTTTGGTTGCAGAATAACTGTTATTTAAAAATCATATCTGCCTGGTATGATACACACATGGGTTTCAAAGAGTTAGTACTGCCAAAAAAACTGAAAGATCGGTATCCCAGCATCCTCTTCTTTGTTCCATACAGTTCTTACCACAACTGTAAAAGTTAACACTGACCATCGCAGCAAAACCTTTCAAAAATGTGAAAAACACCAAACCCGTCAAAGTATCTTTCAAAGGTTTGTTTTGCTGTTAACTTGTGCCTTCCAACTATCAAAGCCTGTTATAGGGGTTATTTTAAATTCCAACTATTGTTTTTTAGCTAATAAATTAATAAAAGAAAAATTGCAATGTTTAAGGCAGGGTGGTGGCCTGCTGGTGAGAATGCCCCATCTGAGTTGTACACTATTGATTCCTTAGAAAAATCAGCAATACAGTGTTATAACAGAATAATGTTTGCTGTCACTGACAGTGTTGTTTCAATACTAACTCTACTATTCATTGGCAAGTCAGATGAAACCTTGCTATTGATGTTGCTTAATGCCTTGGTATTTTAGACATGTTTCATTTATTGTTTCTGCTGTCTTGTGCTATATGGTAGGAATCTACAGCAAAACAGAACATCCATCCATCTTATCCTGCTCAGATTTGTTGGGGCTAAAATCTATCCCAAGCAGAATTGGGCCCAAGGCTGGGGTACAACCTGGACAGGATGACTTATAGATCATGTTTTGCACAATTTTGAGCACAACCCTTGAGTGGATTTTTTCTTTAAGACTACAAACAGGGCCATAGGTGATTGTTACGTTTTCTGAAGACTTCAACTGACAGTCCAAGGAAACTTTTGAAAGTCTACTCGACGATTTTCTAATAATTTGAATATCCTTCTCTTCCATACCAAACTTCCACACAAAAGTTTTATTCTTAAATGTCCCCCTTTTCCTGTTTACTCTCCATCTCCACACATTCAGCTCTTTGTTGTCCTCAACACCCATTTCTTTCCTTCCTTCATTCTTCTCTTTCTCCCACAGAGACAGGAGAGAGAAAAGATGATGTGTGACAGATGCCATATTTCGACTTTCTGTCACAAAGATTAATATTGACACAGTGTGTTTCTTACCAGAGGACTGGTGGCTGTGTGTGTTTTGCGTGTTTTTTTTCTTTCATTATTTAGTGTTCAGGCAGTTTTTCTTAAGAATGAGACAATAACAAATGTACAGACCAAAATAGAGATACAGACATTGTCGACTGTGTGCTGGTCTTGTCATTGACTGTATTCAGAAAGGAGAAAGACAGTTTAACTATTATGGTGTTCTCGATGTACTTAAACTAGTAGTTTATTCTCAGACTTTTATCACTTACAAAAACTTCTTAAATCCGTTGTAATAAATTGTCAACAAAGTTTCACAAGTCCTTATTACAAATTAATGAGTAATATCGGATGTGCAAGTAAATAAACAAAATGTTAATTAGGAACATGTGGTTGTAGTTTTGGTATCATGGTATGAATCTTAGCTGGGTCTCTGATTATGCACCCAAAATGATTCAATAGATTTTTCAAATTTGTTAAATGGTAAGGTAAATTCCATTAGGCAATCGTCAAGCAAGCAACAAATAATAATAATAATAATAATAATACATCGTTCAGGATTTTTCACCTATTAGGGATAAAAACTATAACACTGAAATACACGCTAAGTTTAAAAGTGGGAACAAATGATACCGCGAAGTCGGAGAAACTAGTCTGAAACTGCAGAACAGAAAGAAATACATAACCTGGAGAGGGGCATCAACTGAGAAGAAAATTGAAAAAACTAAAGAAAGTTAAAGAGGAAGCAAATAAAAATAAAACGAAAAAGAGATGCGCTAGAGACATGCACCCGGCGGGGGAAACAGTTGTCGCTGGAGACTTTTATTGACTTTTTTCCCTCTTCAATCGCACGTGACCGGGGCGCGCGCGGGGGCTAACAGATAAATTCAGAGAGAGGGGCTGGGGGAGAGAGAGAAATGAGAAAATAAATTACTCTGGAAAGATATGACGATAGGCTACACGCGGCTTTAAATCTAAAAGGGAATTCGCGACACACTCGACCAATTTGTCACTGCGTTTTTTTTTTCTTTTACCATTTTTTCTATTTCTTTTTTGGTACTTTCCCTATTATTTTTCCCCCTTGTCCAATACCCCGCTAGCACTAATTTAACCGATATTCTTTAACAGTGAATCTGTACGTCCCACCTTCCTGCGAGCTTAATCTTTTTATACAAGTGTCTACCGTGAGAATTACACGTTTGCTTGTTCGCGATGTTTGGTCATAAGTCTATCTATCGGCCATTCTCAGTATAACTCCTCGTATGCATTTATTCTTATTTGTTTATAGATTTAGGTCGCATTTATTAATTAAGATTTTTGTTGTGTGCAGTTAACTCTTAAGATTCATACAACATCCAGCCCACCATCAAGACAATAAAGGAAAGAAAAATAATGCAAAAAAAAAAAAAAAAAGAACAGGGAACCCAAAGTGGAAAGGGAGGCAGAAAGGGGAAAGAGAAGGGATAAGAAAGAAAACGCAGTCTTAAAGTGTACCCCCCTCTTTTATTTAATTTAGACGCCAGGCGAAAATCGATCCTGCCATTCGATACGCAATCCGAATCAAGGCGAATTAAGCGGGCGGAAATTAACTCTGAAAATATTTTTGATGGAGTGGCTTGTAGTCTCTCGGCCAAATGGACTGCAAAGTGGAACAAATGACAGGGGCCTAGTGGTGGAGACAGCGCCGCTCCATCTTCCATTAGGCCGTAATGGGATAGGTCCAGCCCCCTAGCTCGACTCGGCTGCATTAATCAAAACAGCCGCTATATGAAGATTTATGGTTCTCCCCGCGTCGCCGCTTCACTCCAGCGCCGCTGTAGCCGTAGCCGGTTCTCGATGTGCGTGTGTCTGTGTTTCAGGGAGGGGGAGTGTGCGCTTTCCTTCTAAGCTTTCTTCTGTTTACCTCTGCCTACCTGGCGCATATACAAAAGGAGTGGCGTGTGTGGCTTTTCCTGGTCACACGGCTGCTGGTCTGGGGCCACTGCACCACGGCCGCCCGCCCGCTTTTCTGCCTCACATCGCCAGCTTCCTTCCTCAGCACCACCCGTGTCATTTTAGTTAGATTGCCTGCATGTCATGATGCAAGCGAAATGGTTCGGTGTCTGTGTTCTGAACAAGTTTCATTTGCCGAACACAAACTTTTTAAAAGGCATTTTATTTTTTCAGTTGTACACATTATTCTAATGTTGTCTAATGGTTCCTTGGACATTATAAAATTATTGTTTATCTGATTATTCTTTGCATTACCCCAAGCTATTTGAATATATGCAAAAAGCAACATTTTTTTGTCAAACTTAAAGCTTTAAAATACATATGTAAAGTATCAATTATATCTCTTCTTTTTATACAATATATTTATTTTGGGACATGTAACAAACAAATTAACCTGAATTTTGAATATTCTCTCCAAATATCAGGCAGGCACAAACTCAGACAAACTTGGTGTGAAGAGAGGACCCAGGCCAGCGTGTACCTCTGGTTAAGTGAACAGTGGCCGTTCTCCATCCTGTTCCTTTCTCACTTGCTCACCTCCCATTTCTTCCTTGTTATACCCTTAAGCTCCTCCTAGAAGTTTCCTTTCGGTTACACCTTTGTTTATTTTTCTGAGGCTTTCTTTTATACACTTCCTCTTGTTTTTCTTTCAACATCTCCAAACCCCTTCACCTACTCAGAGCTAATATGATGCAGAGACATCACTAAATTCATCTATCCATCTTTCTTTTCCTTTCCTCCCTCCTCTTTCCCCTTTTCTGTTCTTTTATTTCTTTTCCTGTACGCAGAGGGGAAGCTGACTGCCAGTTTTAGTCTGCCAAGGGGTTTATTTAAATTAGAAACGCTTCAGTCTCCTCACCACCACCTCCTTCATGCAGTCTCTTTCTCAAGGCTCTGGTGACTCCCCCTTCCTACATACCCCTCTTTCCCCCCTTTCCCCCCTTTCCTCCCAACCAGTCAAAGCTGTTCAACTTTGTTTGTAGAGAAGAGGAAAGGGGGGAAGGAAAGGTATAGGGGAAATTAAGAAATAGAAATAGCTAAGTTAAAGTGAGGTTAAAAGAACTAAAGGAAACCCTGTTAGTATTACTGCTCTGTGATTGCCACCTTTATAAAATAGCTCTTTCCTTGAGTTCTTCCATTTCCTACACTTTCCCGATAAATCCAGGGCCCTTGTGACTCTTATGACTTCCAGTGTTCCTGTACCTGTCCTACACTCTGTTACACTCTTTTTCTTCACCTTGTCTTGTCTCATCTTTATGTATTTGTCTGGTTCATTACTTCCATTTTCGTGTTTAAGCTTACATTTGACAGGACTCTGCACATTCACAGTCCAAGCAGTTATCACTCAAACACCTTGCTTTCCACTTTCCACTCCTCCACTGTACTTGCTGAGTGAGAGACATCGCGAGGGTCAGTTATCCTCTCTAATCATGCCTGTAACTAATGACCCCGCCTCTCTCTCCCCCTTTCTCCTCCCATTAATGGGCAATTATTTTAGCAGGCCTAGCGGTCGTCCCCAACACAGCAAGAGGAAACGAGGTGTGGTGAACAAAAGCGTGCTTTTAATCACTGATTGACATTAGACACAAAATATCTACTGTTGAATTGAACTACAGTGTTGTAGTAATACCATTTAGTTTTAAATATTTTGAAACCTTATAATGGTATTTAAACTTCGATGTTAGCATTTGAATAATTCAGTGGACAATACGTTCAGCTATCGTGATATAGCTAGACAGCCTAATTGAGCTTATGTCAATATCGTTGACATTACGCTGCTCGATCCTGCTGTGCTAATTATTGCAAGCACCGACATTTTTGATACTATTACCTCGTAATGTAATGGACAAGGTCGCAGGATCATTTTGGTAAGAACCAGCGCGTAGTATGCCGGTACATGCAGCAGTCGATGACAGCATGTCGGACCAATACAGGCCAACCAAAAGGGCAATATACAAAAACCAATAAATGTGACCCCTATGTCCTCCTACAAACGGCCCTGCCCTAAAGGGGGGCAAACGCTAGGAAGAAGAAGTATGTCTCCTACAAAGGCCAGAAAACAATTTGAGAACACGAAGCCAGTCTCAACACCCAAGACAGACATGGTGAATAAATGTCTGAGAATTCGAAGGATCAGTAGCCTACCTGCTACAGGTTATGCGTGTGTTTTGTAATTAGCACTAATGGCAGCATACAGTATAACAACTTGGCTTTTTCCAGGGCTGGTTATTTGGAAGTTTGGTATAAATAATAAAGAAATGCCAAAAAAAAAAAAAACTCGCTGTGATGATTTGTTGCGGTAGGGTAAAAAGCATTCTTGCGTTCTTGCGCTTTTGACCCTCCATTCAGCCGTAAAACTCGTACATAATGAGATCGTCTTGCTTTTCAACATTTTTTTAAATCTTTGATCAGAAAACTTCACTTTACTGTTCTATATAACGAATGGCTTTCAAATCAAACAGCAGTCAACTTTCAAATGTTACGAAAAGCTGTTGTTTTGTAGCACGCTATAACCTTAGTTTGGGTTTTGTTTTATGAAGTGTTTGAGATAATCGTTTTCCAAAAGAAAGATAAAAATTCTATATAATGGCTATGTCGTTATCTATATGTATCTGAAATTAAGAGCTGTATTAAAGCCCTGAAATAATTAAATAATGGCCATAAAGAATTATTCGTTGTCTCAAGCTGGCTTATTTTGATGGATGTCTGTTTATGATTCGTTCCGCCAACGAATTGCTACAACATTTCTTTCTCGATAATATATCAATTTATCAGCGCGTTTTTATGTAAATTTTATCCCCTCCCCCAAAATAAAGCATCTTCCTCTTGAATGATCTCGAACTAATTAAGCAAGTGTTAATTAAAAATCCGAGAGAAAATAAACGTGTAGAACTGCTATGGAAACGTTGAAGTTAATCAAGCTTTCAGATTATTGATAACATCCTGAGAACAGTGATCGATCGATCGGGAAGACATTAACTAGAGAAATCGTGTGTGTGTGTGTGTGGTTAAGTGTGTGCGTGCGCGCGCGCGCGTGTGTGCGTGCGGGTGCGTTTGGCACATTATTAAGTTATTTTGCCCATTTATAGGTTTATTGGTTTATTAATTATGTGTAATGTAACAATGAACGCTTCATTGCATTTTGATACTATATTTTCTGTTAAGTTTATGTTTTTTTTTAATTGGTCATTTTATGTCACTTGGAACCCTTGGATCCATTTGGGCCATGCCACCTGTTATTCTTCAGTTGTCTTCAATTGTTTAGCATTTTTTGTGCTCTATAATGTTTGTTCAAACCAATAATTCCTTCTTTCTGTGCGTGTGCTCATACTATTTCTTTACATTTTTATCTGTAATGTTTTCGTCTGTGTCAAGGCCTCTGTGTGGTGTACTTACTACCCGCTTTGTCATTCGGTCAGCGATAGGAGCAATTCACCCATAAAGTGGCGCTTTCGCCCATAAATAATATTCAAGTCGGTCTATTGTTAAGTGAAAAGTTGACTGGTGTTTGATTTTTTTTCTTATTTTTTTCTTCTTCTTTTCCGCGGCGACCTCGGGTTAGGACTCATACATCACGGGATGACAGCTATAGAAAGACCCTAAATTAGCAACTAAATCGAATATTGATCAGCTATGTGCGGCCCTGCGCGTCGCGCGCCTTGCCGTTTATTTCTAGAGAGAGAGAGAGAGAGAGTGGGCGGGAGAGAGAGAGAGAGAGAGAGAGAGAGAGAGAGAGAGCGAGAGAGGATGGGGGACTTGTGATCTGGTTATCTGTACACAGGTCATCCCATCGTGTGTCTGCGTATACATTTCATAGCTTCTCCAAAATGCGAGCCCCAGTGTATATATTTAACAATTTTTACAATAAATAAACGCGAAAATATGCTCATGCCAGAAATCCCCATCCCCCGTCGTGAAGATGGAGTGTTGTTAAATTCGTGTTGCATTAGTAATTAGGCCATATCCAGCAATACGATTTGCTAACATAGCAGCCCCAATATGCCCGTTTGTTTAACCACAACTATGTCACCTATGTGTTTTCCTTCACGGTGTTATTCATTCTGATAGTCGACTCCCACTGTCATTCTGGAACTTAATGTTTACAGTGATCTATCCATAAATTAGGCATTCTGAATGCTTTTGTTCGTGTTTCCATATATTGAGGACCACTCACCTGCCACTACATTGTGTATGAAGTCGTTTATTTCCAGTTCCACTGAGAGCCCGATGGGTTTGATGAAACGATCAAGGGATTTCTCATGGGAAGCGTTTATGTCCGAAGCAACATGATCCAAAACCAAAGCCAGCGTGTAGGTGGTCAAGGTCATTCCAGGTCAAGCAGATTAGCCCTTTTACAGTCTTGAACAGAGCAGTTGGTTACTCCCTACAGATCAGAGTATTGAATACTGATATTATAATTGTATACAGATAGACAGCGAAGTGCGCTGGACAGTGAAGAATTGTGAATTGAAAGGACGCCGTCATCAGACCATTTCACATTATTACATTTCCTAATATTTTACGAGCGATGCATATATAAATATTGCTGTTTTTACTTGAATTTAAATCAATCAACGTGGTTTCTGAAGCTTACGCATTAAAATTACTCTGAAAATACCTTTTATTGTTTAGCCATCCGCTGTACTTCCAGTTTGCTTTAAATTAAAATGACTGGCCCACCCTTTCATGATTTCAGTATCATCGATAGTAACACAACGTTTCTTTTGTGCCATAAAATAGTATTAAACTTTTATATGGCCAAGAAATTTTCTCTCAGTTTCCCTTCCTTTGTTGATTGATTAGTAATCAATTGCATGCACTTCTTTTTTGCTTCCAATGAAATAGGTGGAAATTTGCATTGACAATATAAGGAGAGACAGCCGGTAATTTAAAGATTCTCTTTTTGATTATTACATTATTTCTTTACATTTATAATTAATTAATCAACTACAACGATAAAGACGACTCAGAAAACAACAGCATTAAGAACCAACTATCACTATTTGTCTATTTCAAACACACCCATCAGTGTTAATTATGACGGAAATGAATATTATACTGTATCCTTTGAGTTGTAAAACTATCAGCTATCCAGATCATCGCTATAGCATGTTATGTAATTCTCTGCTGATGCCCTGGTACTTCAAACAATTGGCCTATAACAATATAATATTACGAATTTCGTCTATTAATTTTGCTGTTTTAATTAATGTCACACCATTTTTTTGCCAGTAATATGCATGCGGTTTAAACATTCCATGTTTGCTCTTATGTATTTGTACTGTCGTTTCTTCAGTCTAAACACAGAGAAAGTTGGATACTAAATCAATTCATGGAATGCACTGATGCTCTTGCAAGGCGCATGCACCGAACGTCGGGGGCTTCTTGGCTAATAATTTACAAAAAATATGCTCGAGGATAATCCGGTAACCATCTGTTTCCGGCAGAACTCTGCGCGCAGGAAGCTAAATTCACAAATTTTCGAGTGAAGGTGGTTGTCAGCTAAAAAGTTTTTTTTTTTTTTTTTCCTTTCTGTGAAAATGCCCCGGACTATTTGTTTTCACTTCTGCCACGTCTTCTCTTTTGACCTAACAGTAGGTAAAAACACGTTATTTTCAGGGCACTCACACACAACATTTCTCCTGGTGTGTTTCAGAAGTATCCCCTCCAATTTTTCCCGGGCTTGTTATACTTCCTAAATTGTCTATATTTTTCTCTTTATAGAGAAATGGCCTTTATTTTTTAAAAGATCGGACGAAACATTATAATTAAGCCATACGAAGAGATTGCTATACAACCCATAAAATATCTCTCTGCTCTGTTTTGTAACTATGTCTAATTCGGGTGATGATCATGCTAATTGCGTTTCATTGATTGTCATTGACAATGGTGCACTCACAACAGAGTTTACAATGTCAGTTTTCAAAAGTAAAGTAAAATATGGAAAGAGAAAAGGAAAGTCAGATAAAAGAGGAAGCTAAACAGAAACCAGTTGGGGGGGAGTGGAGGTGGTAAGCAGATGGAGCTAGGAGGAGCTTTCAGCAATTATCACTGTTGCTCCTAATTAAAAAGACATTCTGATAGGGATGGAGGGTGGGCAAGAGAAGGGGCTTGTAAGTGTTCCAAGGTGAGCTGGCAGACATGCAACCCACCTTTCTCATATGATGTGAGAAGAAGCTGCGGATGCGGGGGCAGGTGCCAATGATGGATGAGAAGATGTAAAGACAAAAAGGAAAGTGTGGAAGAAGAAGGCTACAGAGAGGAAATGATGGAGGGTTGGAGGGTAGAAGAACTTTGCCGCTCAAAGATACAGTGTGAGGGACTGTGCTCTCATGGGACCTATGCTGTGAGACCAAAAATCACCCTTCAAAGGCACAATTTGACAATGACTGGCCAAAATTTGGGCCAGACCATGTTTTCTGGAAGTCACTTTTACTTCTATGCATGTCAAAAGCTACAAACTGCAATGAAAAGCCCAGTCTATTGACCTTCACTTGACATTCACGTTAATTATATTTTAGCTATTTAATATCAATTACTCACTCATTTAACTCAGTAATGTTTTTGGTAAAAACAGCAGCTTCTTCTTGGTAAAGTATACTTTTAAAATGAGAGATCTGGTTTTCTGTGCTTTAAATTAAGGTCAGCATGAAATAAAAAGTAGCAGATGTATAAAGAAGCAATGCAATACTCAAGAAAACTGCAAACTACAGAGTGAGAAATCAAGGCAAGCAATGGCGTTGGATTGAAATAAAATTAAAGATGACGGAAAAACAGATGCGAATGAAGTAACTGGAAAAGGATAGATAGACAAGGAAGTCACAAAGGAGGGATGATTGCATCGGCAGACATTTTATACACAGTGAGAGTCTGCTGTGTCCATACAGGTTACAGTCTTTTCTATCTGTGTGTCTTTGTGGTAGTCCCAGCTTGGTGGTCTCTTCCTTTGCTCACCTTCTAAGTTTATCTCTTTGTTTCTCAGAGTCTACTGTATGTCTTAACATCTGATGTAATCTTCCCAGATTGACTGTAACCAGCGTCTCCTTCTGTCCCTTAATCAACCCCATTTTGAAACCTGTTCTCTTGTTCAATGCTTTTTACAGAGAATTGCCAACAGTCAAATTTGACGTGGTAACTTTTTGGTATGAATTATTTTGCTATTATTATTAACATCATTATTATTAATTGTTTTAGCAGCAATAGTAACCATTGAAACTCTCATTCTAACTTTATTAAAAATATACAGTACAGTCTTCAATTACCATTCAGGATCATTTGACCTTTTAATGCTCTTAACAAAGTTTACCCTTCTCCTAATCATTTTGAAAAGTGAGGTTGCAGTAAATCTTATTTCTTAGGTATTTTTCTCTTTCTGGTAGCCTCCTATTTGCCAAATGTAGACTAAGGTCAATTGCTCTATTAGCTTGTGTCAGCTGATAATGAGAATGAGTTGTGATAATACTGGAGCAAGATGATCCTCCACCACGTCATTGCGGGTGAACATCTTCCCATTCTGGGTGACCTCTGGACTGTCTCACAGATGGCCTCTGTCCATATCACCGGAGCTCCTTGTCAACACCTACAGGGATTGGTGATCCAACAGCATGTTGATCACAGAGACATACACAGTGAGACCGGAGACAAGGAAGAGTTTGAGGTGGAGGCCTCTGTCTCTGGCGTGTGAGATGGATTAGAACGTCAGGAGAAGAGCTCATAGTAACTGTAACCATGATGGGTAACAGTTCCAACAACATTCACTTTACGTTTATTTATAACCTACTTAGACTTATTCACTTAGCCCTGGTTATCATTTTTTTATTCCAACTTTCATTCTTGTTAACACACCAAATCCCTTTCCCCAAAACATCCCTCCTCTGTCCTTTTTCTGTTTCACTCCACCCCCCCACCCCCCTTTTTCTTGTCAGTTTGAATTCCCCATCCACTGCTGGGGTGGATGTGCACACACACGTGTGTGTGTGTGTGTACTAGCTGTGTGTGCTATAGATATTCTAACATGAAACTGAGTCATAGCCAATGAGCATTTGTCTGTTTTAATGGCTTTGCGCTGATGTAATCTTCCCTGCCTGTTCTGAGCATTTTTGTAATGCCACGTGCGTCTGCATTAGACTCATTTATTAGTGTCTATCCATATGTGGCTATTGTATCAGGGCCATTAGTACGAAGACATCACATGCATACAATTCCTGTTCCATATCCTAGTTTTGCAGCTGAGAGATATCAGTGAATGTAGGTGTTTGCGTATGCTAGAGCACCAGCCACTCGTCTGCACTCCGCAGCGCGCTCATGCCCTGGTAATGGGTATGCATCTTTATACAAAGCCCTGTGCACATGGGTGTCAGAATGGGTATCGGTGTGTCTAACCATCAGAGTGTGTCTCTGTCTCTATATGAGAGTAGACAGTGTGTGTACGACACAAACGGGGGACTGGAAAGGACAGAGCAGGAATCAGAAGGTGGGGAGGGGTGACTGGGAGGCCCCTCCTGTAGACAGTTTGACTGATGACATGCATTAAACAGTTAATCTGTCTGATTGAATGTTTGCTTCCTCCAAATTGAAACATTAAACAACAAGGCGAGAGAGAGGGAGGGGTGAGGCAGAAAAGGGGATAAGGATACGGCTTCATCTATTGCCCAAATCATGCAAAGCATTGGACCGGAATATATAATACTGTCCTGTGCGTGAGCCCGGGGAATGTGAGAGGAAAAGGGAGATTGGAAGGGACAGTGGGGCAGTGAGTGGTGAGAAAGGGAGAATTGGGGGAAGGAGGGTCGCCAATGGAAAGAGAGCGTAGGAGAAAGCAGAGAAGTAAATAGGAAACAAACGTAAGGAAGGCTGGAGGTGAGAGGAAGACAGCCACAGTAGAAGTGATGAGAAGAAGCGTGAAGACTGAAGAAAGTTGGAGGAACTAGAAAGGGAGAGATGTGCACAGGAAATGCTGACTTGGTAGGGCAAGTAAAGCAAACTGTGCAACAAACCGAAATAAGAATGTGTATGTGAAGCAGAGAAAGTGGGCATGGAGGGAAAATCAACACTGTAAAGAATTAGTTGGAAATACATACTGTAGGTGTAGGTAGAGATTGTTAGAATGGAACAAATGCTAGGAAGGCTTTTGTTAACTCATTCAAAAACATGCTACAAAAAATGGAAAACAAATGTGAGACATTTTACAAATGCATGTGTTTAACCAGCATTATATGTTTTTAACTGCATTGTCTTGGAAAAATGCATTTAATTGCATTGTACTAAAAATCTGCAATGACTTGTTTTGCAGCAGAAGGCCTTCCAGTATTAACAGAATATGGCTGTTCAGGAAATCTATTAAGAAAAACTTCCAAAACTTCTATGAATAAGTCTAATTTACATCTGATTGTTTTCATGCATTATAACTATTTATGGATTAAATCATCTTGTTTTTAATCATCTGTATTTTTTCTATATGTGTATTCAATGCAGGGTCACAATCTTGATATTAATTCTTTGCAGGGAGTACACCCTCACACACACATGCACACACACACACACACACACACACACACAGACCTATGATCTACAGGAAATTTAGAGATCCAAACTCACCTAACTGTATATATATGTATTTTTTTTTTTTTGACCTTGGGAGGAAACCCTTGAATCCAGAGGAAATCCTCACAAACACAGGGGAAACATGTAAGCACCAGACACAATATTAGGGTAGTAATAAAAGCCCTGAATTCTAAACAAACTAAAAGTCTGACTTGAGGATTTGTCGATTTCCCAAATCTTGAGTGAACAAATCCAATTAGAATTCAGGTTTGACTATAGGAATTGCCACCCTCGCTTTTTGGAACAGATCCCTAGAGGTGTGAGGTCACTGTATCTACCTGTTTTCTCAGAATCTGTTAGAGAAAGGATATGACTACTGGTTATAATAAGCATAATATTAAGTACTCACTATAGCTTATTTTTAATATACTGCAACATTGAACATTCAACCATTTGGCATTTTGCACTGTAATGTTAGCATTTTTATTGTAATATATTCCCTAATTTAAATCACAACTGACATATAATGCAGTTTGAAATAATGTGAATGTAGGGTGCTCAGCATGTAACAGAAAGATGTAAATACAGGAACAAATTTGAATATGAGAGTAACTGATGCCTGGGCTCTGGAACCTGACTATTCCCATCCAGCTTTCCCTCTTTATCTTTGTTTCTCTCTGTTTTTTTTTCACACATTAATGCACTACACTTAAAATTGAGTTTAAGATTGAATATTTTGCCAAGCTATAGTTTATTTAACCCATCAATGTAAATTTAATTGCTTTACCTTGTGTGAAATTAATTCCATAATGTGTTAAAAATACTGCAATAAGAGTTCATAATGGTATAAAATTCCACTGTATCGAATGATATTAGATTTTCAGTACAATACATAGATAACAAAAAAGCTGATTGCCACAATTTTTGTGTATTACATACTATATTATCCTATATTGATTATATTTGAGGTAACTTTTATTCTAATATAAGAGGAGATTGTATGTGTCATAACTGAGTAACATGATTTCATTATAAATGGCATATTCGTGTTTATATTTTTGCAAAAATCTTATATGGTCTGTTCTCAAAATATTGTAAAAGTACTAGATTTTGGAGCACTTTCCTGTGGGAATGCTGCCAGGGAGTATGTTCTTTTCCTGTAGTGTATTTTGACTTTTTTTGCGGCCCACCATGCACAGAGCAGCCATTGTGATGCGTTAATGAGGAGAGCCTGTTTCAGCTGGCCCAGAGCTGGTCAGACCCCTAGCGTGAGAAACAACTCTCATCCCGTTGGCTGGTACATCTCATCCCATAAGCTGCTCTGCCAGGTTGCTTGTGTGATTTGGGGAGCTGTATACACCTCTGCCTGTTACTACCAGCTGTTTGATGGCTCCTGCCCTCTAAACGGGATCCACGTCTCGAGCATGTGCAGTGATGTTTCGGGACGCCTGCAGTCGTGCAACACCAGCATTTCTGAGGTAAAAGGGAAAATGCTGGTAAAGGTTAAGACTAGGAGGTCTTCATCTGAGTGGTGCCATGGAAAGAGATAGGCTCCTGGTGTCATCTGTGCACTCTACTGAGAGCTCAGTAGAAAGTTGGATTGGTCTGTCCCCTGAATTTTGGGTAGGCTGATGAGGACATCCATTCACACCACCTCTGCCTAGCTATTGCTCACATGAAGCTGGTCCAGAACACATACCCAGACACTGATGCTCACTTCTAGGCCTTCCCCAGACCTGACACCCATTTTGTTTTCCCATGTTCAGAATCCAAAATGGCTGTCATTTGTTTTCACCCCCAGGAATCTGATAAGTGCATCTCCACTTCTCTGCCAGAATAAAGTTATTTCTGTCTCGCATCAAGTGATTCTGTCTGCTATCCTGCACGCAACACGTCTTTGGATTATGGCAAAGGTTGGTGTGCTAAAACTGTTCTCCTGATAACAGGGTCACAAAAAGAGTTGTAATTGTTGGTAAGTATCCCAAATGCAGGTCTTCAAAGCTGACTAATATCTATCCATTTTCCAAAGTGGTTTATCCTATGCAAGATCACAGAGGAGGCCTGAAGCTTATCCTAGACAGCTTAGGGCATAAGGCAGGGGACATTCGGCATGGGATGCCAACCTGTCACAAGGTACAATCATACACATATCCAATTTAGAATAGCCAATCTGCCTAAGTTGCATGTCTTTGGTCTGCAGGATGAAACCAGAGTACCCAGAGGAGACTTGTGAATCACAGGGAGAACATACAAACTCCACACACACTGAGGGGAGTTGGGATTTGAACCACCAGCCCTGAAGGGTAGAGGCAACAGTGCTAACCACTGAGCCACCATGTCCCCAACTGATAT